>JANIWD010000033.1:0-122128 GCA_030557875.1 Candida neerlandica
TATATTGGGTATTTATCTGTGTAATATCTTAAGTGTGTGTGTGTGTATTATTTAGAAACGTACATTAAATTCATCACATCGTAAACTCGACGAATAGGGAATATTAGAGAACTACAGTATACAACACTAGCCCCTATTTTTTTTTCTTTATTTATGCTGTTTTAAATTTTTAATTTTGTGCGTTGATTCAAGGCGAGAGATAGGTCAAGAGGGGTGGTGGAGGTGAGTAAATCTTAGCTTCAATGCCAATTACCCCTATCTCCTTTTCGCCGGATCGGTCGCTGGATCGGTCGCTTGATCGCTCGCACTTTCTATCGCTTGATCGGTATGGTGATGTAACAGGGTGGTTTGCATCATCCAACAACTTTCCATAACTATTGTCTGTGATCTCGTTGTCCAATATTAAAAGTCATTCTTCGCTCTATGTACAACACTCGGAAGAACACACTTTAATAGTATTGTAGTTTATCATTCCCCACCGTTTCCTTTTTTTTAATTAAGCTCAATTTCATTGTTTCCCCCACCTAGTGTCACAAAAGCTCAAAAAGCAGAAAAAAAGAAAGAAAGAAATTTTCTTGCCCACCTCGAGTAGTGTGGCCTCTCACAAAAACCGCTGGTAGTGCGTCGCTTAAAATATGTGTATGGCATTTCTTCGTGCTATGTGGTACAAACAAAAAGACATTTGATAAGTGGGTGTTGACGGGTTAGACAAAATGCCCAGGGAAAGTATTAGTATTAGAATTAGAACTAGAACTAGAACAAATTAAACTCTGAGACTGTAGTAGCCTTTTTATTTTTATTTCTTTTTTCCTACTTGATAAATAATAAACCACCCCACAACCTCGTGTGGTAAAAATATATCACCCCAGTTCGCTTTCTCTCTTTTCCTCCCCCCTCTCCTCTCTCCTGGTTTCCAATCACAATAAAAAGGTTAAAACAAAGAAGAAAGAAGAAAGAAGGATTGTGTACAGATAGTGACGTAGATCATTCATTCATTATTACGTTGTAGCTATTGTTGTAACAACAGGTGCCGTATATTCACATTGTGTGACTACACTAGTGTATCACGCAAAGATCACGTTGTCTGTTAACAACTCTATAAATCCGATTTTTCTATTATCAACTATATAGCAGTACTGTAAATTGCTTAATATCTTGAATAATTCAACTAGTAGATATTCATCGAGATTATATTTCAGTAGATTTTCAATGACAATAATCTCATCTTTATCCTTGAGATAATCTATTATTTGTTGTAAATTGGTCATAAATTCATAGTTTATCAATTGATTGTTGAGTCCTGGGATATTCAAAAGCAAATTTGGCCCCGTTGAATTGATATAAGTCAACTTGGATAATTGGGGTAGCAATTGGCACAATGTATTATTTATATTACTAGTTATTATGTACTTAATCATCTAAACTTAATCCAAACTAATCTCTTCCACTGAAGCAATAACATATATTAAATTTGATGGTAGAAAATGAAACGAAAAAAAAAAAAAAAAAATTTCGTCAGACGTGTTTTGCTTTGCTCTCCTCTCTCCTCACTCATTGAACTCTCTCTTTCCTGCACTAGACCTAACATAATCAATTGGCTTCAACTTTATCTTCAACTTTATCTTCAACCTTTTCTTCTTGAGCTTCTTCGATTATTTCTTCAACTTTTGGGACTGTGGCTGGTGCTGCTTCAGTGTCTCTCTTTCTACCTTTCACCACAGCCTTAATTCTAGCATCACTAACCAATAACCCATATCTTCTATATTGTTTAATCAACTCGGTTAATTCGGTGCCTTCTTTATCTTCGGCATTCATGGCAAAAACATATCCCAACTCAGCAAAGTATTCATAGCTCAATCTCAATTTGAAATCTGGCTCCTTGGATTCGGTAACAATTTCTTTCATTGGTCTTAATTTATTCTCCTCGGTCATTGGAGTGTTGTAACCTTCTCCACTTTCTAATTGAGCTCCCAAATGTTTAAGAGTGTCAAACAAACCTGCACGATGGGCTTGAATCATACCACCAAATTGTTTGATTTTAAAGTCACGGTAGTATTCCCTGTATTCTTCCATTGTAGCCTTTCTGGTACCTGTCCATCCCAAATTGATTAACTCATCCCTGGTAATTTCATCCTTGACATGGGTTGGTCTAAATTTGAATACGTTGATAGGGTTGAAAAGACCGGTGTAGAAAAGACCAAAAATGAATAAAACTTTGATAATATGGAAAACAAAGAATGCAATTTGACCCCCAACAGCAACTGGATCGTGTAAATCTTTGATAATAATATCGGCGAGTCTTTGCTTACCAAGTTTAATAGCCACCCAACACAACATCTTTGTCATTTGATTAGTAAGACAAAGTCCGGGAGTTGGACTTATAAAATCTGGTAAATCAGTATATAACCAAACAATCAAGAAGGTTATGAATGAATAAAATCCAAATTCATTGAATTTCCAAACTGGAAGAATCAATTGACCTGGCCAAACTTTTTCATTGATTAAATCATTATCATTAACGGGAGCAGATTGATCCTGGGACTCGTCATCAAATATAATATTTCCATCTTCAGTCAAGTAACCTGGTGAAGTGGATTTCCTGAACGCAACAGGTTCGGCATGGTAAAAAATACTAGGACGTAAAGATAATGGCAATGCCTTGAAGACCTTATACAAATCCTTGAAAACCGTGGTTGTCTTTACTTGGAAACAATAATCTTTTTCCATATCATTGTTGAATCTGATATATACATCAAGGTATGCAACCTCAGAGTCTTCTTCTTTAATGTCTGACATTTTGTAGTGGTTGATATTTGGATGTGTTAATTGGCCTCTGAAGTTGTAAGGTTGCTCTTTAAAAAAAAAACTTCAAAAGAAGAAGATATATAAAAGTTACAAATCGCTGTTGTATTATTTATTTCAGGGAGAAAGGAAGCCTGGAGATGATGGAAGAAAAAAAGAAAATGTGTCGACAATTTGGTGACCGAAAAAAAAAAAAAAAAGTAAGGGAGAAAAATTTTTCAGTAATTGTCAAGAGATGTTACAAGAAAAAGTATACTGGAGTAAATTGGGGGGTTTGTAGAAATTGGAAAAGAGTGTATTTCGGGGTGGTTGTACTTCTGTCAATCTCATTGGTGTAGATATAGTTATCTCTTTGTTGTTGTTGTTGTTGCTCTAACATATGTTGGTCCCAACAGTTTGTCCACCAACTCCAGAAGTGGGGAGAAAGTGGGGTTTGTGCACTGCAAATATCTCCTTCTCTCTATGTCGCTCTCTCTTTTTCTCAAATACACTGTCTCTAAACAATATTTTGTGTAAAGTAAGAGTGTTTAATCTTCGTCGTCCAATAATGATTGCACTCGATAAACCTTTATTTGACCCATTCAAAATTGTATTTGTTTTGCTTTCACAGTTGAAGTGCTATTTTATTTCAATTTTGCAACCATTAAGCAATGTTGACGGATAAAATAGATCTAATATAATCCGACTCCACGCTCCAGAGTAATCATTTCATGTGAGCTGATGTAAGATTACGTAGTCAAGAAGAACCACTACCAATTAATTATTCCATAAATTAGCAATTAGAGTGTGTGTATCTCTATTCAAAAAAAAAAAAAAATAATAATAATAATAAAATAAACAAATACTAACAATAGTAAGACCACACAGCCTTAATAATACCGACAAAGAGAAAGATACAAAAGACAAAGGACACTGTAAATCAAAATAAGCAAACTCCAGCCTCACATACCCTCCTCTTATTTCTTCTAGCCCCCCTTTAGAATTAGAAAACCAAACAAATCGCGTCTTGGTTAATTGTCTTGAATGCTTTGTCTTCGAGTTGAGGCAACACGCGAGTATACGTTGAATGTCGATGGAAATTAAGGTACGCTTCATTAACAAAAGCTCATTTCGACACAGCCTCAATATTTCTCCCACTGGGTCGTGCGATTTGTTCGCACTTCTGCATTTAAGGATAATAATTCTCCTAATGAAAATTCTCACAACCACTGCCTATGTTTTCAATAGTTCCCAAAACAGTTAAATTGAAGCCACCAAACAAGGATAAGCCGATTAATTAAATATGTCGTTTTCTACTACCGCGAGTACAACCGCCTCTGCACAGAACAGAATGAAAATAAGACGGCTACTAGCACAAACTTAACAGAAAAGTTCAGTAACTACACCGATAGTCGAAAGTTTCCCCCATTGCATCATCATGGCCCTTCTAGACGACGATCTGCTTTGTATCTACTTCATCATAATCATCGAGAATGCGTCTGAAACAAACACGAAAAAAAAAAAAGAGAGAGAGGAATATGACAAACAAAAACAATAACAATAGTACCAATACATGCAGTCAATCCGCCTGACATTAGTTCTGGATTCAATAGGAAAACCGGAAAATATATCGACATGATAATAATTACCAGTGGTGGCTGATGTGTATGTGTGGGTGTATTTGTGATAGTGGGACTAGTATTCGTAGTGGGTGCAACTGCAGATGTTCGTGTAAGTGTAAGGACTATGGTGGTGGGATAATCGGCAACCCGAAAAATAAGGAGAAAATAGAATGTAAACTACCTTTCTTTATTGTTATATGCAGGATACTTTTCTAAAAATAAACACACAAAAAGAAAGGATAGGAAACCAAAGGATAGGGAAACCAAAGCAATTCAATTGAATTCCACCATATTAATTTTTCTTTTTTTTTTTTTTTCTTTCGGTTCGTTTTGTTTCGTTTCGTTTCAGACACAATGTAAACAAAACATGATTTCCCACTGTGCCTCTCAGTGTATGATTTTTTTGCTGAATTTTTTCACGATCTCCTATATAACCAATGTAATTCATCCTCCAGGAAAAAAAAAATTTTTATACTTCTCTTATTTTATTTTTTTGTTTTTTCCTTTTTAACTTTGTTCCTTAATCTTTTATTTTCTTAGGCTTATCCTTTCGTTGTTTTTCCCCTTAGTTAATTTTCTTAACTTTAATCTTGCCAAGACAACTAAGAAACCTAGAATAACTCACAATCGCTATGTTATTGAAATCTTTACTTTCATCCATCTTGGCTGCCACTTCACTTGTTAGTTCCGTGAAAGCCGATGATTTGCCTGCCATTGAAATCGTGGGTAACAAGTTCTTCTTCTCCAACAATGGTTCTCAATTTTTCATGAGAGGTATTGCTTACCAACAAAACAACTTGGGTTCCAACGATTCCTTTGTTGATCCATTGGCCGACGCTGACGCTTGTAAAAGAGATATTCCTTATTTGGAAGAAGTTGATACCAACGTTATCAGAGTTTACGCTTTGGATGTCACTGCTGACCACACTGAATGTATGACCTTATTGCAAGAAGCTGGTATTTATGTTATTGCAGATTTGTCCCAACCAGACGAATCCATCAACAGAAACGACCCACAATGGAACTTGGATCTTTTCACTAGATACACTTCCGTTGTTGACAAATTCCACAACTACACAAACATCTTGGGTTTCTTTGCCGGTAATGAAGTCACCAATAAGGTTTCCAATACCGATGCCTCAGCCTTTGTCAAAGCCGCTATCAGAGACACCAAGGCTTACATCAAAGCCAAAGGTTACAGATCCATTCCAGTCGGTTACTCTGCCAATGACGATTCTGACATCAGAGTCTCATTAGCTGAATATTTTGCCTGTGGTGATGACGATGAAGCTGCTGATTTCTTTGGTATGAACATGTACGAATGGTGTGGTTCCTCTTCCTTCAAAGCCTCCGGTTATCAATCTGCCACTGAAGATTACAAGAACTTGGGTATTCCAATCTTCTTCTCCGAATACGGTTGTAACGAAGTCTCTCCAAGAAAATTCCAAGAAGTTGGTACCATTTTCGGTAGCGACATGACTGATGTCTGGTCCGGTGGTATTGTCTACATGTACTTCCAAGAAGAAAACAACTACGGTTTGGTTTCCGTTAAAGGCAGCTCTGTTTCCACCTTGCAAGATTACAGCAACTACAAGTCTGAAATCTTAGATATCAGTCCAAGTTCTGCTAAAGCTTCTGCTGAATCTGCTTCCGGTATTTCTAGAACTACTTGTCCAACAAACACAGATAACTGGGAAGCTTCTACTGAATTACCACCAACCCCAGATAAGGATGTTTGTGACTGTATGAATGCCGCCATGGAATGTGTGGTCAAGGACAGTGTTGATTCCGATAATTACAGTGACTTGTTCGCTATCGTTTGTGGTGACGTGGACTGTAGTGGTGTCAATGCCAACGGTACCACTGGTGAATATGGTGCTTACTCCCCATGTAGTGCTAAGGAAAAATTGAACTTTGTCCTCAACTTGTACTACCAGGAAAACAAGAAATCTTCTTCTGCTTGTGATTTCGATGGTTCTGCTTCCGTTAAGAGTGCTTCTACTGCTTCTAGCTGTTCTGCCTATTTGTCCTCAGCCGGTTCTTCTGGTTTGGGTACTGTGCAAGGTTCAGTTAGAACTGACACTTCTGATGCCACTACCGACTCAGGCAGCAACAACAGCAGTAAAAGTGGTTCATCCTCCACTTCATCCTCTTCCTCCTCAAGTACTTCTGGTTCCAGTGGTAAAAAGAGTGCTGCTGCTACTGTCTCCATCACCACCTTGACTAAAATTGCTACCGTTGCTCTTTCTGTTATTGTTGGTTTCGGTTTAGTCACCATGTAAGATTGTTATTATTACCCTAATAACATAAAAAAAAGAAATTGATGATATAGATAGGATTTATATAGTAAGATCATTCTTAAAATAAAATCGAAAAAAAAAAAGAAATCATAATACATTTATATATTTATAAGTTTTATTTATCCATTACCATGTTACGTATCTCCCAATAGTAATCTCGGTTGAAGTCATCTGATGATCCAATGAACCAGTGGTTGATCTTTCTCTCAATCCTCAGTTGTTCTTTTTGGAATTTTTCGACCGTTTTACGATTTAAACCAAACTCTGCAAAAGGTTTACTAGGTTCCGGATCTGTTGCCGCTGTCGAAGCTGTTCTTTGTGTGAATTGGCTTACTCCTCTGAGAGGAGACTGTAATTTGTGTTCTACTAAATCAGGTATGTCGCCAAAAATATTCTCCCCTTCCTCTTCCTCTTCTGTATTTATCCATCGTAACCTTTCTTTATCATATACCATGTTCCCTTCCTTTATCGACTGTTTCGTCAAATTGTGGGGGATCAAGGAAGGTTTCTCAAATCGTATTAAATCAATTTCATTTCCTTCCCATCTATTCTTTTTCGGGTTGTACTTCATATTCGAATTACTTGGGTATGCAAGGGTGACTTCTGAATCACTGTTTAAACACTTTACTGTTCCCATTTTCTTATGATGTGCATGGTATGTCTTGTTCTCTTTATATTTGTTTAGCACTTGGTCTTTATTGCTGGTGACAGCAGGAGGTTTGTTATAGAAGGAAGGGATTCGTTCCAATTTCAGCTTGACTCTGTTATCACACTTGAATTCTGCATACGAGTTGAATTTTTTCAACTTGGGGGCACTTTGTCTTAATGTTGGCATGGATGGTTGCACACGTAACTTTGCTTCAAAATTCTTAGCAAATCCATCTTCAAAATCGTCATAGTCGTCTCTTGTGTATTCATAATTTACAGTTTTTTCGTTATCCAATTGATCCAATATAGTCAAATTCTCATTAGTCAACTTGTTAAAGTCTCTCAATTTTAAGGTCTGATTAGGATCATAATCTCGTCTTCGCTGGACGTACTCTTGTCGCTCCCTGTCAGCTTCTTGTTGTTGTGCCACTTTCTTAGCAATTAATCTTTGGTTCATTTCTTGGAAAATACTGCCATTCTTATTTAGTTCACCCCATTCAAAATCGTGATCCGAAAGTTCAGAAGTTAGATCTGTCTCGTTGTCCTCACTATAGTCACTTAGTGTCTTCCGCGTTATTCGTCTTTCAGGTATGGATGAATTGCCTGTCAAGGCAAACAGGGGCAGCAGTATATGCAGTGGTTGAGCAAAATTGTTCATCTTCATTGTTTCCACATTGTTGTAATCTATTCCTTCAGCATTGCCAAATATATCCTCCTCTTCTGAAAATCGTTTAAGTAGATCTATTCGATTAGATGACATGAAAGGTGTATACGGTGTGGGTATCCTTAAGTTGGTAGGGGTGGTAGAAGTTCCTAAATTAAAATAGAACAAAGCAAAGCAAAGCAAAACAAAAAAACAACGGATCGATTTTTTTTTGTTTGTGGTTTCCCTTTCACCTCTTTCATTTTTTATTTTTTTCCTTTTGTCAGATCTCTCTCTCAAGGTATCCGAGACTATGTTTATTTTTCTTCTCTAATGGATGACAAAGAAAAATTTTCTAGCTAGTGTGACAAAACTCGGTCGCAAAAGAAAAAAAAAAAGTTACACCCATTGAACAATATCACCGGTATTTGTGAACCAACAATCCGTCGAGTTTAAGTTAAGGCAGGTGTCAAAAAAAGAATTTCCTTTGCTCTCAACAGGATTCGAACCTATGATCTCCTCATTACTAGTGAGGTGCCTTACCAACTTGGCCATAAGAGCGTGAAGAAAAGGAAAATACATTGCTCTCAACAGGATTCGAACCTATGATCTCCTCATTACTAGTGAGGTGCCTTACCAACTTGGCCATAAGAGCTTTAATTTTTCGCTTTTCAGAGGAATCGATCTTCCGACTTCGCAACTGATTTGTTTAATACCAAATCAAACGAGCCATAAGACTGATTTGTTGAAATTTTCGATTTTGTGTAGCCCTTTTAATTTGTAGTAATATTCCCTGCCTCAAATTAATAGGTAATCTACATGTATGTGCTATTAGAATTTACAATCTAATGCAATAGACTGTAAAAGAATGTCCGAGTTTCTTTTGACCTGTAGTCTCTTTGGGGTGCCAAATTAAATTACAACTGCTGCATCAGGTGATACTTGGCACCAGGCCATTAAATCTACTTTTCCAATCAGACATCATATCAAGTATTCTTGGTACCAATAACCTTTATTGATTCTACTATTGTTAATTTAATTTAAATGGGTTGTAATTTGCAACATTTATGACTGACCAAGGAGGCGTTAATTTTTGTTGTAACTTTCTTGCAGAAACAGATCAAAAAAAAAAAAGAAAAAAAAAATTAAGCCAAGACCCCCTAAGCAGAAGCCTCGTTACAATTCAGTTCATCTTTGACACTCTCTTCACTACAACTTTTTGCCCAAAATATCCCTTAGAGTCGAATCTATAAGCAGGTATCATCAAAGAAAATTCCATGTTTGCTATTCTTGATTTTGCTATACATATACATTCACTGACCAAACTTGAAATTTCAGTTCTAAAACAATAGTTTTTCTTGTCTTTTCTTTTTTTTTTTTTCGTGGTTCCCAGCCCTTCACCCAACCACAAAAACAACTTACCTTTTGCAAAAAAGGAAAAAATAGTAACTTCTGTATATTCCTTTTCTCTTTTCCTCAATTGCTACACATATTGTATATAATGAGTAACTACCCTCCTCCCAATTACCCTCCACCTAACAATCCTCAGTATGAACAGTACCAGGACCAACCTTATCAGGTACGTCCAGATATGGAACATCAACAGTACGGGGAGTATTACGAAAAACCAGTCCCATCACAAAATTTCGATGAAAGTTTCAAAATTCAAAAACCAAAATTCAATGACTGGCCGTTTGCAATATTCTTCTGGTTGGTTGTAGCTGGGTTCATTGCAGTTGCAGGTATAACATTGAATGCGTTAAGAGCAACTTATGGTTTCCAAGGGGGTTCTATTTATGGTTCCAGTAACACATTCACGTTGAATACTAATACTATTATTTTGTTTGCCTTTATCATCGTGATGGCACTTGTTCTCTCAGCTGCCATCATAATGTTTGCAAGGCTCGCTCCGAAAGCTTTCATTGTCACCGGGGTTATAATGAATGTTGTGTTGGGAATCGGCACAGCTATCTTCTATTTTGTTGAAGGTTACTATTCTGCTGCAATTGTATTCCTCATCTTTGCCTTGTTTGGAGCTTTCTGTTATTGGTCATCACGTAAAAGAATTCCATTGAGTGCTACAATCTTAGCCACCGTTATTGATGTCATGAGAGTATATCCTTCAACCTTGGTGACTTCCTTCATTGGTCTTATTGTTAGTGCCGCATTTAGTGTGTTGTTCAGCGTTGTTATTGTCGCAACATATGTCAAGTTTGACCCGAACAATAGTAATGAAGCGTGCTCCGTTGGTGGTGGAAGCTGTTCCAAAGCCAAGTTGATCGGTGTTTTGGTGTTTGTATTCTTTGCTGGGTACTACATCTCCGAGGTTATCAGAAATGTGATACACGTTGTAATTGCAGGAATTTATGGTACTTGGTATTACTTGGCCAATTCAGACCAAGGTGCTCCAAAGAACCCAGCATTGTCCTCATTGAAACGTGCCTTGACCTACTGTTTCGGATCAATTACATTTGGTTCTTTGATTGTTTCCTTGATACAATTGTTGAGACAGTTAATATCCATTCTTAGATCCAACTTTGCAGCTGACGGTAATGGATGGGGTGTCTGTGGAATGATCGTTTTGGACTTTGTCATCGGATTCATTGACTGGTTGGTACGTTACTTCAACAAGTATGCTTATTGCTATGTTGCATTATATGGCAAGAGTTATCTCAAATCTGCCAAGGATGCATTTGATTTATTTCGTTTCAAAGGAATGGACGCTTTAATCAACGACATGTTCATCAACACTGCATTGAACTTGTATTCTTTGTTTGTGGCATACTTGGTTGCCTTGTTGGCCTATTTGTACTTGAAATTTACCAAACCAGAATATAATTCCAATGGCGACTTCTATGCTCCAGTTATAGCATTTGCGTTCTTGATTGCAGGTCAAATTAACCGTATTTCGTTGACAGTGATTGAAAGTGGTACAGCCACTTTCTTTGTTGCTTTAGCCAAGGATCCAGAAATCTACCAAATGACCAACCGTAACAAGTTTGATGAAATCTTTAGAAACTATCCAAATGTTTTGGAAAAGATTACCAGTGACCATTAAAGACGTGTAACCGAACTTTATATATTTGTTCTATTCAATCAGTTTTGTTTTCTCCCATTTAATATATTTTTGTTCCCTATTTGTAAACGATTTGTAAATTTAGGCGAAAAAAAAAAATATGTCCTAAAATCTCACAATCACTGCTGGCATTCCACTTACTACGATAATTTACATCAAATGTTAACACTTGCAATTGGGGACTTGTTTATCCCAGATAGATCAATAGATTTACCTTCTAAATTCAGAAAGTTATTGGCACCACAACCAAGCAATATTCCTAGCAACAGTAAAATAAACCAGGTAATATGTTTAGGCAACATCACCAATTCTGATTCAACTTTACAGTTTTTAACCAATATATCACCACAGTTCAATTTGGTGAGAGGCGAATTCGACAACCCAACCATTATAAACCAACAATTGGCATCACCTAATAAAAGTAACACCATTCCGTTGCTCAACAAATTTGTTCATGATAATTTAAAGATTGGCTATACAAATGGTTATCAGATTGTACCACGAGGTGATCCATTGGCATTGGCAGCAATCGCTAGAGAACTAGACGTCGATGTTTTGATATGGGGAGGAACTCACAAAGTAGAAGCATATACTTTGGATGGCAAATTCTTCATAAACCCTGGTAGTGCCACCGGAGCGCTCAGTTTCGATTGGCCAGATAACGACGAGAATTATGAAGAAGAAGCGGAGGAAGATGAAGAGAAATTAGAAGAGGGAACAGAAGTAGAGGTAGAAGTAGAATCAGCAGAAGTAAAAGTCGAAGAAGCCGCAGATGAAAAAGAAAAAGAGAAAGATCAGCCTGATGGAAAGGGAGAAGAAGAACAAGATAAAGAAAAAGGGGATGTTGAAAAGGAGGAAATAAAAGATCACTTGAAGGAAAGGGAGGAAAAGGGAACAGACAAGAAGGTCATGGATCCAAAACAAGTTCTTTATGAAGTGACTGAAATCAATACGAATATCCCATCATTTTGTTTACTTGATACACATGGTTCTACGTGTATTTTATATATTTATACCCATATTGACGGAGAAGTTAAAGTAGATAAAGTTACATATACAAAAGACTAAGCTTGAACTAAACTATAATGCAATACAAATTCCTTCTTGATTTTTTCCCAATTGTGTGGATCAAAGAAAATGTAGACACCTTTTTCAACGTCTTGACTGATCAAAACCGGTTCAACGTTGCTATCTTTGGTCAACCATACTTGAATTCCCTTGTGATATCTCCAGTTACGGGCCACCAATTCCCGGGCCGCATATTCTTGTAAAGTATCTCTCGGTTTCATGTAAAATATGTAGAACAATGTTTCGTCAGTAAAACTTTGAATTTTTGCGTCGCATGGACCTGGAGGAGGGTCTATACTGGATGACCTTATACTCTGGGGCAATTTGAAATACGGCTCCACTTCTGATCGAGAAGTTTCTGCCCATGGTGATGATAAGTTCTTCAAAATCTCGGAATCTTCTGACAAGTCCAATCCACATTTACTTATATCTTGACCAAGGGCGAAATTGGTCACATCTGATTGTTCCATTCTCACCAAGGAGGTCAATCCTTGCATTCCATATTTATTAAGATCTTCTTCTACCGGTAGAGTGGACGATACCATTGTTATTTTTGATGTTCTATGCTGTTGTCGACTTCCAGAAAAAAAAAATTTAGACAGCCAAAAAAAAACAAAAAAAAAAGAAAATAAAGAGAAAGCCTTCAGATGAACTTGTAAGCCAAAAAGAGAAAAACTGCACCATTTACTTTTTTTTTTCTTGTTTGCTACTGTTACTCCATCTCAGACATAATCAATAATGAGTAGAAGACATACGCCAAATATTATTATAACAGGAACCCCTGGATGCGGGAAATCATCCCATTCACAAAGTTTGGTTAGCCAGTTGAACCAAGACTTTAGTAAAGACACTACAATTAAGTTCAAACATTTCAATATCAGTGAAATTGCAAAAGAAAGAGATTGCATTGAATCTTATGATGCTAAATTAGACACATCAGTGGTTGATGAAGATAAATTGTTAGACTCCTTAGAACCAGATTTAGAGAAAGGTGGTGTTATAGTTGACTGGCATTGTTGTGACATATTCCCCGAAAGATTAATTGATCTTGTCATTGTTTTGCGTACGGATAATTCCAAGTTATACGACAGATTGAAAACTAGAAATTACAACGATTTGAAATTACAAGAAAACTTGGATTGTGAGATCATGGAAGTTATTTTACAAGAAGCTAGAGATAGTTACATTCCAGACATAGTTATCGAATTGAGATCCGATTCGGCAGAAGAAATGGATGAAAATGTCGATCGAATAAGTTCTTGGGTGGTGAAATGGATCGAAGATCATCCAAATGGTGTTTCTAACGAATTAGATAAACAATACAAGGGCGAAGACGGTGAAGAAAGTGACGACTCTGACAATGAAGATGATGACGAGTACGAACTTGAACAGGAAGAGCAAGAAGAGGAGGAAGAAAGAGAAGAAGCAGGAGAAGCAACTAATGAAGAGATGGAGCACACAGAAGATATAGCACAATAAGTGTAATATATATTATTTTAGTTTATTTTCGCTATTTTTTTTATCTAAACTCATCTATAGTAATTTAGTTGCAATTTTTTGCAAGTAGAAGAAAGCCAATATGAAAATCAATATTATAGCAGCGTAGTAACCTCTTGTTGCAAGGAAATAGGTCCAAGAGCCCGAAAGTTTTTCTAAATTATGTTTCTCCAATTCAGTGATACATTTAGCGTTTTGCAAAAAGATGTATTTCGACTCTTCAATGACCTCCAACTTTTGAGATTCTGTCAAGCCATTTCTCGTTACCAACTCGTAATCTCTTTTGTACATTATTCTTAATAAATCTTCATCAGCAACATCAAAGGTGAAAAAGTTGGTTCCCAACTTGACAATTTGTTCGTGGCTCAAACCATCTTTCTGGGGGTACAAACCAGTAGCTTTCACTATTGAAGATCTCATTATTCTACCACCAGCAAAAAGGGCCAAGTACATGGTATGCAAGTAGGCAAATAATATATAAGGTTTTTCGGCTGCAGCCTCTAAAATGTGATTGGAAAATTCGATTTGAGCCGGCATTATTGGATTAATAAATTTGTCCTTTTGATCATCGTAGAAGAAAAGCAAGTCATCCTCCGCTTTTCCTGCTCTTGCTATTTCAGGTTTCCAGACCTCTTTCAACATTTGAGTCCATTCATCGTCGATTTCAAACTGTCTTTGCAATGCTCTTTCAATAGTGGCGAAAACGTGGTAGAAACATTGCAAACCTTGACGATACACTTTGTGATTTCTTAATGCAATAGCTAATTTCAACGTCACCATTTTGTCAACTTTGTCATGTAAACCTCTAGTTTCCAAATTTATACGGTTAGCTAAAGCACCGACATCATTCTTAGCAGGCAATATTTCGTGTTGAGATAATTTAGTGTTAGCACCAGTAGGGTAGTACATTTTATATAGGTTATGGTTATTTGGGTATTATGAATACTTAATCTGTAAAATTGGATAATAAAAATGAATCCAAAAGGAAAAAAAGGATTTTGAAATGAATATGGGATTTCAGAGGATTTTATAATGGAGATTATAGTATAATCAAAAGACAGTTCTCATTGCTAAGTTTTCGCACTTATCGGGATTCTTCAAATTTCTGACCACAAAATCCTTGGCGAGTAACAAAACTAGAAAATCAGTGTGGCGTACTTATGGACCGTGTTGCAACCAATGCTGCGGGTCACTCCTTTTCTATAATTGATTGGTTCTTCTTTCGGAGGACAATCAACTACACCATATTTTTGTTAAAATCGGTGACCAACAATCTTCTTTATTGATAGCCGATCGCAATGAAGTTGATGGAATAGATATCATGTAGAGATCAACCTTGGTACTGGAAATTAAGGTCGTTGTTGTTTCAGAAGGCAATGTGATATGGAACTTATCATGGTGCTATGCACTTCATTTAAAGTTAGGAAAAAAAAGCCAAACCCCTTCCTGAGAACTGCCATGCTACACAATGTAATACAATACAATACAATACAAAATGATCAACGTACACGGAGATCAACAATTTTTTCCAGTGCAATAGTGTGTAAAGAGTGAACTGATTTTTAAAGAACATCAAAATGGGTTCATGTAACCAAATTAGATGTTCTTGCACCGCATGTAAAGCAGCAACATGTTTTACGAATTAAGATAGAATGCGATATCAGCCGTGAATAGAACGATTAACTCATAACGATAGGGGTACGACAGGTGTAATATTTGCATTATAGTATTGTGTTTCTTGCCGCTGTAGCGATAACTCCATTTTTTTTGTCTATCGAATTTCGCAGTATTCAGCTACCACAATACCTCCTCGAACGAGAAACGGAGTACACAACTAATATATTATATACCTTGTATGTTAAGTGTATTCTTTATTTCAAACGTACAACTACCTAAGAACTATCTAGTTACGTATTAAATTCATGCCAATTTTTCAACGTGATCAACCTTTGGCTTGTCAAGATTAGTGACATGGACTAAGTCATCATCACCAAATGCACGAGCAACTTCTTCCAATGTATAACCAGAGGTTTCAACGTAAAAGAAATAAACAACAGTAAGCTCAATTGCCAAAACACAACAGTAAACGATATAATATTTCCATTCAATGGCATCCATAGCAATTGGATTGACAAACCCGTTGAACAACAAAACCACATTTTGGGACAAGAAGAAAACATTTATACCTTTGGCTCTGATACTGAATGGCAAGATTTCAGACACATATAAGACACTATTACCCGAGTTAGCAGTGTTGTAACCCAAATAAAAGATAAATATAAAAGCAAGCACCGAATTTGCCAATGCATGGTCCTTGAAACCAGTCATGGCAAAACGTGCTGAAAGAGCAGTCCAAATGATATATGAAGTCAACATGATAGCAATACTTGCCAAGAACAATGTACGTCTTTTGAAGTATGGGGCGGCAAATGCAGCGGTCCAGGCAAGAACCATGTTGTAAATCATCAAACAACCATTAATTTCCAATTGTCTTTTAGGTTCAGTAATACCAATCGTGTCCAAAACCTTGTTCAAGTAATAAGAGACTAAACCATTACCAGATAATTGCATAATAACAGCAGTAAAAATCAAAAGGAACAATCTTTTTCTGTAGGTTGGAATCTTGACAAAGTCCACATATCTTGAGTTTGATTGAAGTTTTTCCATTTCTAAAGCAGCGCTAATTTCTTGCACTTCGAAATCTACTAACATTTGACCTTGTTCAGTTCCATCGTTACCAGTGTGGTATTTCAAAAGGATTTCTCTAGCAGCTTGTTCTTTACCTTTGGAAATCAAATATCTTGGAGATTCAGGAATCCACCAAATGAAGATCATTTGGACAACTGGCATAGCACCTTGCAAGTAGGATGGAATTCTCCAAGAGTAGGAGGTGGTAAGTGGTTGCGTACCGAAAGTGACCCAAGCTGCGATAATAGCACCGAAGTTCCAGAAGGTGTTGTACAAGGCGGTACATGTTTCTCTGTAGGATGGGTAAGACAACTCAGCAATCAATGCTGGAGAAGACACAGTAGAAATACCAAAACCAAAACCTAAGATAATTCTAGCACAGATGAAAAAGGTATAATTTGTGGAAACACCTTGCAAGATAGCTCCCAAAATAGTAAACATGACACCAAGCATAATGGTGGATTTTCTTCCAAATTTATCAGCAAGGATAGATGCGAAAAGGAAAGAAATGACACCACCAAAAGTATTACCGTTTGACAAAGCACCCAAGACAGCACCTTGTGGATTTCCCATAGCGTCTTTCCAATCTTGCAAAACTTGTAACCCGTTCAACATGGAACCATCATAACCATTGTTAGTCGAAGTCAAAGTAATGATAAGAATCCAAAAATGCAATATGCGGAGGTGTTTGTATTTGTACCATGGTTTATCGAAGTACAAATATTGATCGATTTCATCCTTGCCTCTGAAAACTTGTTCAGAATCGGAATCCTCAGTAATGATGATATTATCTTTGGAAGACATTTGTAGTAGTTATTAGTATTGTTGAGATGGTGATGATAATAAAAATAAGAGTGGAAAGGAAAAAAAAACAGATTCTATTTCAACCTATTTATATAGAAACAAAATAAGGGTCAAATATTATTTCAACCATTCATAAATAATTATTAAAAAGAAAAAAAAAAGTAAGTGGCTGCTAAAGTTAGATAATAGCAGTATTTCGTAAAAGGAAAGTTGGGTCCATGGGGGAATGGAGATTACATGTGGAGATAGACTGTCTTCTATTCTATTCTATGGCATATACCATCCATGTGGTACCGGATGTTCCCCGCAAACGGGTCTTGGACGCTCAGTACCTATCAGAGTAAGGCACTACCAAAGATATCAATGAAAATAAATTCAACTTCCGTTTCTTGAAAATAAAATCCAAAAATTACCCATCATCATATAGCAAAGGAAAAATCGAATTGCTCTCTCGTTGTACAAACACACAAATTGCAAAAAAAAAAAAAGAAAAAAGAAATTCTACTTATTTATTTTTTTTTGCGCTCCACAAGTCCATTCCAAGGTATGGAATGGAATTGCCAAGTAAATGATGTTTCTCCTTAGATAATATCTCATATTGGAGCCTCTTATATTTTCCGTATCCTGATACTATACCCCAAAAAAAACTGAGAAGTTAACATCTAAATTGGCACTTTTCCCACCTCAACTAAACAATGTTAATATTTTTTCCTTACCCCATACAACAATTATTAGGGTGTGGAGATCTGCATAATGGCCTAAAAATCGACCTTCCCTTTGGTTGAAAAAGCTTTTTTTTTTTTTTGAGGAAATCAGTTCAGCTTCGATGTACATGATTATCTCCCAAGCATATCTTCTCCTTCCCTGCCTCGATTCATGCTTTGTTACATTCCGAATATTGGGATTTCTAATCGACAGTTAGTTGTCAAAATGCAAGTTGCATTATTCATATAAATACTCCATGATACGTGAAGCTTTGTCTTGTCTTTTTTTTTTATCAACCATCAACACTAATAAATTCTCATGTCATCCGGATTCTTAACTACTAAAGGTACAAAAATTGTCGATTCTAAAGGTAACCCAATTGTTTTAAAGGGTACTGCTTGCGGTGGTTCTTTAAATATGGAAAATTTCATCACTGGTTACCCAGGTCATTTTACTGAACATAAAAACGTAATTGCAAAAAAAATTGGCCAAGAAAAGTGCGAGTTTTTCTTTGACAAGTTCTATGAATACTTTTGGACTGAAAAGGATGCCGACTTTTATGCTAATGAATTGGGTTTTAATGCGTTGAGAATCCCATTCAACTACCGTCATTTTATTGACGACCAAGGTGATTTTTTCAAAGTCAACCCAAAGGGTTTTGAAAGATTGGACAGAGTTGTTGACATCTGTGCCAAGTACGGTATTTACACTATCTTAGACTTGCATGCTGTCCCCGGTGGTCAAAACCAAGACTGGCATGCAGATTCTGGTATTCACAAGTCTATTTTCTGGGATTTCAAAATCTTCCAAGATTGCATGATCAACTTGTGGGTTGAAATTGCCAAACATTACAAGGACAACACTTGGATTGCTGGATACAACCCATTAAACGAACCTGCTTCACCAGATCATTCCAAATTAGTTGAATTTTATAGACGTGTTGATAAAGAAGTTAGAAAAGTTGACCCAAACCACATTTGGTTCCTTGATGGTAACACTTACTCCATGGACTTTAGACAATTCCCACCGGCAGATTTCATTCCAAATGCTGTTTACGCTATCCATGACTATTCTGTCTTTGGCTTCCCATCCTTGGATGGATATCTCTATAAGGGAACTGCTGAAGAAAAAGCAAAATTGAAGCAACAATACGAAAGAAAGTTAGAATACATGCAGAAATATAATGTCCCAGTTTGGAATGGTGAATTTGGACCAGTCTACGCTTCTAAAGAAAGGGGCGATGAAGATCCAGATTCCATCAACAGACACAGATACAACGTTTTGAAGGATCAATTGGAAATTTACAAAAAAGGTGATCCTTCTGGTGATGGTTCCCCAATTTCTTGGTCCATCTGGTTATACAAGGACATTGGCTACCAAGGTTTGACTTATGTTTCTCCAGAATCTAAATGGTACGAGGTTTTCGGCAAATGGTTGTTGAAAAAGAAGAAATTGGGATTGGATAGATGGGGTAACGACATTGATCCAAAATACGCCAAAATCTACCACGACTTGATTGATCACATTAAAGAAAACACTCCCGAAAAATACCACAAGGCTTTGTATCCTCACAATTGGACTGTTGAGGATTACGTTTATAGAGTTGCCAAGGATATGTTGTTTTCTCAGATTGCTCAACATGAATATGCCGATTTGTTCGTTGGGTTGTCATTTGAAGAATTAGACGAATTAGCTGCCTCTTTTAAATTTGAAAACGTCTGTAAGAGAGAAGAATTGAACGATATCTTAAAGGAATACTAGTGTTTTGTTATTTAGATAGTTTGTAATGGAATAAACAGTTTCTTTCTGATAGATATAAAGATTCCCACTTGGCCTGTAGCTCTTGGTTTTTTTTCAAAACCCTTTCTCGAAGTGTATAGGAGTGGCTTAAACACTAACACCTCTGGCGCGTCAGAAAAAAAGCACAACACCCCTCATTGGCAAACAAAAAAAAGATATACCCTTGTATCCACTAATCTTGTGGTGTACTATCAATTTTTGACAAGATCAAAGCTATGAATGTCCCCCCATTTCTCAAAGTCAAAGATTTTCCTGTATTGAAGGCTTCCGAAACTAGAAAAGTTACAACTTGCCTCCTTGCCATAGAGTTTCTCAGAGAGTACAAGGGGTATGACAGGTTTAAAGTTAGGTGTACTGATTTCACCAGTCACCCTCAGAATGGAAATATAGACTATCGTACAAATCATCTCAACATCCCTCCGGATCAACTTATTGGAATTTCTATACTTCAGAAAGAGATTGACGATATCAACAAAAGTTTTCAAGAAACGTATGATGAATCATTTGATTTACTGGACAACTTAAACACTCTTGGTTACCTTGATGTTGCGGATAAACTTATAGTCATAACAGTAAATTTGAAGTTGAGGACGTACAGGGACGTACTAGAACCGTACATTTATGATCCGGAAATCGTGGATATTCAAAGTTGTGATGCCACAGAATTGCCTATTGTTATAGATTTATTCCAAGAGATTATAAACAGAAAGAAATATTTCAAGAATGTTGAAAAATATGCCCGTAAGTTGATGCCAAAGTACTTGCTATTAGAATCATCGAGCACTGCAGGAAACCCAGCGAGCTACACTTCAAATCAAAATGAGAACGAGGATAAGGTCCCCGATGTTGAGTTTTCTGACGACGAGTATGACGATGCGAATACTTCAACGATGATCCCTGAACAAGAGCGGATTTATTCGGTTAAAGAAATTAAGCAATTGCCAATGGATCTGAATGCTAATATGTACCTACTTGATGCAAGAATTTGTGGCACCTTTCCGGAAGATTGGTCTTTCTTCGTTGGGGAAAGTGCAACGACAGGCAACCTTGTTATATATGAACCAGAATGGATTCTTGCCGACGTTGGTGTTGACCTGAAATCGATTTTAGACGAACGCAGTTCGTTATCTATAATTATACCCGGATCTGAACTATTAAAATACACCAACTGCACTTCGATAGAGGATTTCCATTCCCATACTGCAGATGCGAAACGGCATTTCGAAGAAGTTATTAAAGTTTCTCGTAAACTCAGGATAAAGCAAGGTACAATTAAAACCTTCAAAGATACCAGGAAAATTGTTTGGACTCTTGTGAGTATGGAAATATAGAAATTATGTATGAATAAATGAGATCGTTTCGAAGATACTCCCACCAGCACCAGCACCACCACCAAAAAAAAAAAAAGTAAAATGGAATCTCTGTGTACAAAATTTTTTCTCTTTTCTTAAAGTAACACCATCTTACTCCGTATCAATTGCCATAAGAATGATATCAACCATTCGAGCATACACTATTAGGTCACTAAAGAATGCTTTGTCATTAGAAGAATTTTTGTTCAGAAGTCGAGTGAGATCCACATATAGAGAGTTAGCAAGACAGATATACAAAACCCATGAACGTCATGATTTAATGAATTATTTACGTGATGAATTCAAGGCGAATTCCAAACAAAACGAATTGCAGTATAGAAAGTATTTGCTATCACAAGCATTAACGAAAATCAATCAAATGAGTGCAAGTTTAGGTATCAAATTGAAGAAGTGACTATAAACTATTTAAAAGTCTATTCGTGGAGTCTTCTATTGATTGCTTAAGTTCTTCCTTAATTGGATCAGCGTTTATCTGGATAGGAAATTCAAGGGTCATGCTATCTATCAAGGCTAATTGCTTTTGACCAAGTTTTAAATCTTTGAATTCCTTAGGTAACGGCTTGATTTGAGCAACCAATTGATTCAAGGTGGAAGAACGGGTTCTCGAGGCAAGCAATTTTAGAACTTTGGTAAATTCGACAAGATTCGCTAAATTTTGATTCAATTCACCGGATAACAAATTATCTGGAATAAGGACCTTCAATTTGTCAATTTTCAAATTCTTCTGTAAATAGTTAAACAAAGATTGCGACTCCTGTGGATTTAATGAAGGATTTTTAACAATCTTCAATAGATTAAAGTATAACCTGAATAATAAGCTGTCAAATGCACCAAACTTTTCATTCGATGTGATTTTATTGTACAATTTTAACAACTTTGCAGAATCCCCTGGTTTGAAAACAATCAAATATATCAATAACTTTAATTTGACAGTATTGTCTTTCATTGGAATTTCTAAAATGTTCGTTTTTTCTAACCCATTCCACTCCGATTTAAAGTCACGGTTGTCTGTATACTGAGATATCACCGATGATTCGTTGTCTATAAGATAGTTGATGAAATAATTAACATAACCATTATCACCAGTTACCATCGAAGTTTGAAGAACCTTGGAAATAGTAGAATTCAACGAGATTGAATTTTGGATTCGTTTGCCAAAATTAATGAAGCTCTCGAGCTTGGTGAAAACACCATGTTCAAAACCCTGTTTGATGCTCAGTTTGATTTCCTCTTTCGAAGTAAGATAAAAGCGGAATATATTAACAAATTCCGAGAGACCGTCTTTCGAACAGCTGGCATGAGTTAAATAATGGCTCAAGGTCTCGTGTTGTACCATTTTGATTTTCAAACCTTGATACACAGGCAAAATCAAATCATTCGTATTCAATCTAGAATAGAATTTAATCAACCATAATTTCAATTTATAGTTGTACTTGTCTTCCTTAAGTAAATGATTGGAAATGACGATATTTCTAATAATACTCTCGTTAGATTCATCTAAATCGGCAATAATGGATTTCAAAGTAATATCATTAACTGGGTTGTTGTCAAATTCAGCCCCTTGAGAAGTTGAATATTTTTCATAAACATCCCAGTTATCGGTGCAGTTCAAAAATTTTCGATTATTAACCAGGGTTATCAATTGTGCATCATTAGAAGAAGTGGCCCTAATTTGTTCAATGAATGATGAAGGCAAATCGTACTGGGCGAGATCGGGATAACAGCACAGTTTATTGTTAAATTTTTTGTAGTAATTGCAAATGCTATTGTCGATACTTTTACCATACAATTTGTCTAGTTCAATTTTCAATAACAACGAGTTTCTTGTCAATTCCGTCACTTTCTCACTCAATTCTTCAAAGCTTTTGCCAGTTTTTTTACCAGAAATAATCCAAAGCTTCCAGGTATCAAAGTCATCGAATTGCTCTTTGAAAACCAATCTTTCGGTGTAGTCGTGCAACTGCGTAAAACTTTCATTTGCTTCCATGGACTTCATATAAATAAGCTTCAATTCTAAATCCAATGGCATTTCCAATTCTTGTAATAGTTTCTCAGTCTTATTGCTATCTAAAAATAACGTATAAGTATAGACTTCTTGAGTGTTTTCAAACGGTTGCAACCCTTCAACTAATTTTTTTCCCAATGATGTATACAACTTTTCCTTGTCCTTATCGCCTTCTTTCAACAACAAATGGAAACTGAAGGCATACCACAACGTATACAATCGAGACTTTTTATTTTTATTCAAATACATGAATATTCTATTGATCAACTTGAAATCGAATTTCTCAATGGACTTGTCAAACCAATTCAAGCATAAATTTTCAGTTGATATTGGATATCTCTTGATTGCATTTTCATAAACCAAACTGGATTCCTTTTCCATATCAACTTCGTCGAAAAATTCGCTCAAGATCTCAATTGTCAAGGGATCATTAGGATTTTTGTTCATTAACTCCACGTTCTTCTTGATTGCCAAATCTTTTTGTCCAAGCTTAAAAGAAATCTTGTTTTGCAAAGCATAGTAAAGGGATTTTTGTGGGAATTTGGCAATTTTTTTAGCCAATAATGTTTCTGCATAGTTATAGTCCCCTTGGTCTATAAATTCAATAATTTCTTTATCACCATTGGAAGCCATTTTCTGTTCTTTGTTGGGCACAGCTTGATCCTGTTCGTCTGGAAAAGTTTTTTTTTCTTTGTTCGCTAGTTTATTTTATTTTAATTTTTTTTTTTTTTCGCTATGTGCTCGTTCCGTCTCCTTAGAGGGTTGGTTTTTGTTTCGTCACCAATGATTCCTATTGTCTGTTTTTTTTTTTACTCTTAGTTTGGGTATGGTTCCAAAGATTGGGATGGGGCGAGAGAGTCAAAAAGATAAGAAAAGACTGAAATGTTGGACAGGTTCGAGTGTGGCGTTCTATTTTTAGTGGTCACACGAGACTAACATAACTCCATTTTATCACATTGCAAAGAAATGTGAAGAATTAATCGCGCCTTGTGTATAGCTGTTTTCCTGTGGTCGTAAAGCAAAAACACTCAGGGATCCCCTCAATATGACATTCAATAAAAGTACCTTCCCAATTAACATATCAATCAAATTGCTATCGTACAATCTCAAGCGGAGTAATTAAAGCATGCCGTACAAGTATATGCATAATTACCAAATAGATAACGCCATTATGACAAGAAAAATGGGAACAACACTAGAACAAGAAACAAGGGCAAGAACAAGAATTATACTTTTTCTTGGATTCACCAAGCACCTGCAATCTTGAAACGGAACTAATTAATATATTGTCGAGATACAATCTCGCCGAAAACATCAAACAACAGCAACGGGTCCAAGAAGAATAACGATGGAGGACGGACATTGACATTGACAGAGGTGTTGGTGTTATAATGTTCCGAGCCAAGGTAATCACTACAACCGAAAACGTGTGTGGTGGAGATAATGGATACCTCTATCATTATTCCTCTTATTCAAGTCAAAACCATAACGAGGATCTGATCTCAGCGATGGTGGATCACACAGTTCTAGACTTGCTTATCAGGATTCATGGTCAGAGAAAAATCAATGACAAATTGGCAATATAACCGACATTCAACATTCTCTGTAATAAGGCAGTATGGGATGCTAAGAAAAAAAAACCTTATGAATTTGCAGTCATATATATTTCTTAGCAATTGTTTTTGCACAGCAAGAATGATGGTAGTTTTTCGTCAGTACACGTAAATGTTAATTATCCTTGTTGCTAAGAAATTTATAGCTCCATTACACAAAGCCAAGTATCACCAAATTTGTGGAATCTCTAAAAAAAGAAACCCACCTTCCGAAAGATAAACTGCAACCATCAATTTATCTATCATTTTAAGTATAACTATATCGCTCCGACTGTGAGAAAAGAAAAGGTAAAAGCGACAATGAAGTTACATCTACCCATTTCGCTACTTGTTATTAACTGATAGTGTTGTCGTTGGTTTTGATGAAGATGTTGTGTATAATAGGTATCAACCGTTATCCCACTGTTAGGATGTACTGGGTACAGTCATTTGTGAGGCTACAAGTCGAAGACATTATTTTTAGTCATGCGATCCAATGCGAATTGAAATTCTCTGATTTCCCTCCCATAGTTGCGAAAAAAATAGCCTGGGAGCACGTGGCCCACAAAACTTAGTTGAATTATTCAGAGATGGTATTATATTTGTCGAGGTAGTAGTTATTAGTAGATAGTATACATAATAATATATAAACTAAGTCTTCAATTAACATCATTGATATATGTTAATTCATCGATTGATTAAGTAATTAATTAATCCGAGGGAATCAGTGCAATGTCAAGACTATCTGGTGGGGAAGAAAAGAAATGAAGAAATCGCTGACTATGAAATTTAAGTCAAATTCCTGCATATCACAAAGAGATCACGGGTTTCTTTTCCTTTTCTTTTTGTTGGGACACGCCTACACTATCAGTCCCAGTATTTGGTTTAAGCGTGCATGCAGACAACAAGAAAAATTGCAACCAAGAAAAAAACAACAACAATAACCACAACACACACACTATCATTTCTTTTTTTTCTACGAAACAAATTAATGTAACAATTTAGACTAAGAAAAAAACAACTACCCGCTGCCAATGAATTAATTACCAAAAGACAAAGAAAATTGCATGTATGAATAACCTGGAAAATTCACACAGAATCATCACCACCCAGGCAAACGAACCACACGCTTCCAAAGGCGGAGCTGAGCTGATGAGCAGTCATTATAAATAAGATTGGGATTCCCCTTATCCTAAAATATCATTTCATTGGTTTCTAATCTTATTATTTTTTTTTTTTATTTGTATTCATTACATATTATTTGATTTATTATAATTTACTTGTATCCCATCATAGTAAATTTATCTTGCATTAATCTACTTCACCCTGTCCAATAGATTTAGGAAAAATTATCGTCGTTATCTTGAATCTGCTACACACTTTTTCCCATTATTATATCCCACATTTACTACCCACAAGACATCTACAAATTAATTTTCATCTTCCATTAAGACTATTTTCAATTACATCTGAATAGCTACAACTTAATATCCCATGTCTGTATCTAAAGATTCAACGGGCTCCCCTCCTAAAGAGCGGGTGAACACCGATTCTTCGTTTTCCGAAAGGTCGTTACAAGAAAAGAATAATACCGATAGTCAGACCCCGAGTTTCGAGGCTTATAGATTGACTATTGGTCAAACAACTCAAGAATTCAGCACAAACATCGTCGATGGGTTAAATACTCACGATGCAGAAAATCGCCTCCAGTCATACGGCGCAAACAACTTGGGTGACGGAGACAAAGTATCCTACGGCAAAATATTGGCACATCAAGTTTTCAATGCTATGATTTTGGTTTTATTGATCAGTATGATTATCGCCCTTGCCATCCAAGATTGGATTTCCGGTGGAGTTATCGGATTTGTTGTGTTGCTTAATGTTACGGTGGGGTTCGTTCAGGAACTTAAAGCTGAGAAAACCATGGGATCATTAAGAAATTTGAGTTCTCCAACTGCTAGAGTCACTAGAAACGGTGATGATACAACTATTCCCGCTGAGCACGTTGTTCCAGGTGATATTGTCCACATTAAAGTTGGTGATACTATTCCTGCCGATCTTAGATTGTTTGATTCCATGAACTTAGAAACAGACGAAGCATTGTTGACTGGTGAATCATTACCTGTGTTGAAAAACCACGAGGTCATCTATGATGATTACTCCACCCCTATCCCAGTTGGTGATCGTTTAAACTTGGTTTATTCTTCTTCTGTTGTTTCTAAAGGAAGAGGCTCTGGTATCGTCTATGCCACTGGTTTGAACACTGAAATTGGAGCTATTGCGAAATCCTTAAAGGGAAACACTGGGTTAATTAGAAAAGTGGACAAGTCAGACGGAAGGAAACCCCAAAAGAGAGAATACAGTAAAGCTGCCGCTGGTACTGTTTATGACATTATTGGTAATGTTTTAGGTGTTAACGTTGGAACTCCATTGCAAAGAAAATTGTCCTGGTTAGCCATCTTTTTGTTCTGGGTCGCTGTTATTTTTGCCATTGTCGTCATGGCTTCTCAAAGGTTCAGGGTTAACAAAGAAGTTGCTATTTACGCCATTTGTGTGGCCCTTTCCATG
Source organism: Candida neerlandica (assembly GCA_030557875.1). Lineage (NCBI taxonomy): Eukaryota > Fungi > Ascomycota > Pichiomycetes > Serinales > Debaryomycetaceae > Candida > Candida neerlandica. The sequence continues at coordinate 27,171 of JANIWD010000033.1, forward strand.
ATTCCATCTGCACTTATTGTTGTCTTGACCATTACGATGGCCGTTGGTACACAAGTCATGGTTTCCAAACACGTTATTGTGAGAAAGTTGGACTCGTTGGAAGCCTTGGGTGGCATCAACGATATCTGTTCCGATAAAACTGGTACTTTGACCCAAGGGAAGATGATTGCTAAGAAGGTCTGGTTGCCCAATGTCGGTACCTTGGAAGTACAAAACTCCAATGAGCCATACAACCCAACCGTCGGTGACGTCAGGTTTTCCCAGTATTCTCCAAAATTCATCAAAGAGACCGACGAAGAAATTGATTTCAATAAGCCATACCCCGACCCAATGCCACAAACAATGCACGACTGGTTGATGACAGCCACATTGGCTAACATTGCCACCGTGAATCAAACCAAGGATGAAGAATCAGGTGAGTTGGTGTGGAAGGCTCATGGTGACGCCACCGAGATTGCTATTCATGTTTTTACCACCAGATTGGACTATGGCCGTGAATCCCTCGTTCACGACTACGAACATTTGGCCGAGTTCCCATTCGATTCATCCATCAAGAGAATGTCTGCTGTTTACAAGGACGACAAGGAAACGAGAGTGTACACCAAAGGGGCTGTTGAGAGAATCCTTCGTTTGTGTGACTACTGGTATGGTGAAAGAAGCGACGACGTCTGCGATTCGCAAAAATTGGTGGAGATGACTGAGGACGACATCACGTTGATCGAGGACAACATGGCTGCTTTGTCGTCACAGGGATTGAGAGTGTTGGCGTTTGCCACGAAGGAGTTGGCAGATTCAGACATCACCAACCGTGAACAGGTTGAGTCCCATTTGGTTTTCCAAGGTTTGATTGGTATCTATGATCCCCCAAGAGAAGAAACCGCTGGTTCAGTCAGAGCGTGCCACCGTGCCGGTATCAACGTCCACATGCTTACCGGTGACCACCCAGGAACAGCCAAGGCCATTGCACAGGAAGTGGGTATCTTGCCACACAACTTGTACCACTACAGCGAAGACGTTGTCAAGGTGATGGTGATGACTGCAAATGAGTTCGACGCCTTGTCGGACGACGAGATAGATAACTTGCCTGTGTTGCCCTTGGTCATTGCTCGATGTGCTCCAAAAACCAAGGTCAGAATGATCGATGCCTTGCACAGAAGAAAGAAGTTTGCTGCTATGACTGGTGACGGTGTGAACGACTCGCCATCGTTGAAGAAGGCCGATGTGGGTATTGCCATGGGGTTGAACGGTTCCGACGTGGCCAAGGACGCCTCCGACATTGTGTTGACCGACGACAACTTCGCGTCCATCTTGAACGCGATCGAGGAAGGGAGAAGAATGTCGTCCAACATCCAAAAGTTTGTTTTGCAACTTCTCGCGGAAAATGTGGCCCAAGCATTCTACTTGATGATAGGTTTGGCTTTCATCGACGAAACAGGCTATTCTGTATTCCCGTTATCACCTGTAGAAGTATTGTTCATTTTGGTAATAACTTCAACGTTTCCAGCTATCGGTTTGGGCTATGAGAAGGCCGACGATGAGGTGTTAGAGAGACCACCAAATAGCACTATTTTTACAACGGAGGTCATTATCGACATGGTTGGTTACGGGATCATCATGGCTGCCTGCTGCTTGGTTTCCTTTGTTATTGTTGTCTATGGACATGGTAATGGCGACTTGGGTCACGACTGTAACTCCACAAATGCAGACACTGACGTGTGCAGCTTGGTCTTCAGAGGACGTTCCACCGCTTTTGCTGTCATGACTTGGTGTGCGTTGCTTCTTGCCTGGGAATGTGTGCACCAAAGAACTTCCCTTTTGCGTACGCCGGCACGAGATCTTTGGGAAAACCAGTTCTTGTTTTGGTCCATTGTCTTTGGTTTCGTGTCTGTCTTCCCGGTCATCTACATCCCCGTCATCAACACCAAGGTATTTTTGCATAAAGGAATTGGCTGGGAATGGGGTATTGCCTTTGCTTGTACAGCATTGTTTTTGTTGGGAGCTGAAGCATGGAAATGGGGAAAACGTGTATTGTCCCGTACTGTCAAAGCTAAAAACCCGGAGTACGAGTTGGAAAGAAACGACCCATTTGAAAGATATGCCTCCTTCTCAAGAGCCAACACCATGGTTGTATAGTATTACTTTTTTTGTAGCTTTAATTTAATCGTTAAATTTATTTATAGAAACCAGCAAAAGCACACTTGTTCTCTTTGAAAGCGTGGTGGTTGGAATAAACAATTAGTTCTTTTTTTTTTTAATATTTTTGATTAAACATCAAACATGGTTTAAGTGTTAACATTGTCTATTTCAAAGACGATTTGATAACTTTCATTAAAAAAATACCTGTTGTAGCAAAGCAGTTACGTATTTTGTTATATTATATCAAGCGAGTGGTGTCAATGATTTGGTTGGTGTATACAAAGCTTTCGGCGAATTTAGAAGAGTAGAATTCGACTTGCTAAATTGTTTCTTAGTACGGCAAAATTACAATTTCAAACGGTAATGAATGTGAACAAATTGATCGTGCCACCAGTTGTGAACTGGGTGAAGGTGTTGGATTTGACAATGGTAATAAAATGGAATTGGCTGTGAAAAAAAAGTTCTGTCCTAATAACAGAAGGAAATAACCTCGTCAAAGGGAAAGAAATGAAAATAGTAGAATATCAAAGGATGAAACTAGTTTCAGAAATAGAGTAATTAATATAGGCCCAAAATTCATTGGGATATGGTATTAAAAGAGCTTAGCAATTAATTGAAGAACTAAATAAACTTGACGATTCGGTTTTATTATAGTGGATAAATATATTTGGATCTTTGATGGAAATATCACAGAATAACTCTGGTTTGGTGTCAGTTCCGTTATCTACTGTGAATTGAACGTTTCTAAAACAATCCGCAAGTGTATGTATAAGAGATTACAGCTTAATTCGTGCTTCTTCACTCTTACATATATCCATATAGAACAAGATAATAATATATCAAGGTATAATTTATTTCATAAAGTTTCTATTTGTATTCTAGTCTATAGTTTGTATTCTCTGACATCTCTATTCTCTCTATCTCAACATCTGTTCCTTAACTTCAAATTGTCCTCCCAAATGCATTGTGTTACCAAAAGCTTGAATTACACCTTCCTTGGTCTTCTTATTCACGTCCACTACGGTGACAGAAGTGTTGAATGGAACCTTCAAGTCGCCTTTAGTCAAGTTGTTGTTTAATGAGTATCCCATTGTCTCATGCAAGTACTTGGTGAATCTGGTGATCACACCACCGTGTGTGCAAAATATGGCGTTATTATAATCTTGCTCAATAAGAGCGTTCCATTCCTTCGCTACTCTAGCACACAATTCGTCTTCTTGTTCTCCCAAGTTACGGAACCCAGGCCCATATTTGTCCAAAGCGTCCTTCAAATACATCCCTTGAACTTTACCCATATCTCTTTCTCTTAAGTTAGGCGTATATCTCACGTTATCCTTTTCTTGATGAACCAAAATGGGTTGTAACGTTTGTTGGCACCTAGTCAAGTCGGAAGATAGGAAACCATCGATCCGGATCTTGGAGAAATAGTGTCCAACGATTTGGGCTTGTTCTCTTCCGGTTTCATTCAAGTCTGTATCCAAATGTCCCTGCAAAATCTTTTGCACATTATGGTCAGTTTGGCCATGTCTGACAATAAAAACTCGTATTATCTCTGGATCCGAGTTCTCCAAAACTTCAAATGTCATGATCTTTCGGGTTGCTAATGATAAGAGAGAAAAGATATGAGTAAGTTTCATTTTTTTTTTTTTTCGTCAGATGTTACGATTATATATGCTCGCAACAATATTTATTACTGTCTACAAATTGTTAGCTTCTTCTTTGAACTGCTCAAAAACTTCCTTCTTTATCTTGAAGCCATGAGTGTCAGGGTTCGGGAATGACTTTGATTTGACGTTCGCTTGATATTGCTTCACTCCGTCGACAGCTTGTTTGAAAAAGTCACCATATTGTTGTACAAACTTTGGAACGTGGCCCTCCCTCATACCTAATAGATCGGAGATTACCAAGACTTGACCAGATGTATGGGGTCCAGCTCCTATTCCTATAGTGGGGATGGACAATCTTTCTGTGAGGTACTGTGATAACTTGTTTGGAATACACTCCAAAACTATGGCAAACACCCCAGCTTCTTGCAAATTGAGACACTCTGTCAATATTCTCACTGAATCGTCAACCGTTCTGCCCTGCATTTTGTATCCGCCCAATGCATTGTGCTTCTGGGGAGTCAACCCGACGTGTCCCATAACCGGTATTCCAATAGACACTATTTTCTTAATAGTTGGAATGATCTCCTCGTTGCCTCCTTCTATCTTAACCCCTTGTATCTTCCCTTTTTGAATTAACTTAATGGCAGTCTGGGTTGCCTGTTCTGTTGAACTTTCGAATGAACCAAAGGGCAAATCTGCAACCAATAACGAGTGTGAATTGCCCCGCTGAACAGATTTGACATGATACAAGAACTCGTCCAACGTCAACTCATTTGTATCGTCATATCCCAAAGTGGTATTAGCTAACGAATCTCCTATAAGATTAATATCCACTTTGGCATGATCTAGAAACTGGGACGTAATGAAATCATGTGAGGTCACCATGGAGATCGGTTCTCCTGCATCGTATAGTTGCCTTATATCAGCAAGGGTTTTTCTAGGAACATTGGTATATGAAGATTTGACTAATGAAAATGTAGAGAAGAGACGAGTTGATCTTCCAAAGGCTGATTTAAGCATACTTCTTTGAAGACGTTAAACAAAAAAAAATAAAGGAGCAAGAAGTTACTAAAATCTGCAATTGTCGTTCCAAACGATCGTACTTTTGGAGCTGCCAAAAAATTTTTAAAAAAATAAAGACTCTTCAAATTCGAGTTCTACAATTTTTTTTTTTCCAGAAATTACTCACGAAATTAGTGAGGGTTGAATTGTTTTTTGATTTCCGAGGGTAAATAAAATAAACCAACAAGACACCATTGTAGCAGAAATAGTTGTCGTAGTAGTAGTATCTGTTGAATATGCCACTTAACCGTCAGAGCATAAGACTTATGATATCTCTTATTGGGAAATTAGCCATGAATTGTGCGATTATCAACTGACGGAATTAATCTCGAAAAACCTAACGACACTCTCCTTATATCTACACCATACATGTAGTAAAGAGGGGGAGAAAAAAAAAAAAAGAGGGCCTTCAAAAAGATGTTTAAAAGATTCTTTTCATCATCATCAAACCTATTCAAGATGGCTACCTTCAACAATTCCTTTTTAATGAACCACACGTGTCTTCGTATCAAAGACCCAAAGGTTTCCGTTCCATTTTACACCGAGAATTTCGGTATGAAATTGATTGCCACGTTCCCCTTTGCTGATTTCACTTTGTATATGTTGAACTACGAAACCGAAGCTAACAAGAACCTCAATTGGTCTGCCAGGGAAGGTGTTTTGGAATTGTGCCACAATCATGGTGTTGAAAATGACCCAAACTACAAGTTGAACAACGGAAATGGGGAAAAGGATCGTGGATTCGGACACATTTGTGTGTCAGTTGACAACATTGAAGCTTTCCAAGATCAATTGTTAAACAAGGGAGTTAAGTTTCAAAAGAAATTATCTGATGGAAGACAAAAGAATATTGCATTTGCTTTGGATCCAAACGGTTACTGGATTGAATTGATTGAAAACGGAATCAACAAGGTTGAAGCAAAAACTGATTCATCTTCTTACAAATTGAATCACACCATGATTAGAGTCAGGGATCCTAAGAAATCATTAGAATTCTATCGTGATGTCTTGGGTTTCAAATTGTTATCAACTAGTGAGCACGCTGCAGCAAAATTCACTTTATACTTTTTGGGTTATGAGCATGACCCAAATTTCAAACAAGATTCTTTAACCAGAGACAATCAAGCCAAATTGGAATCTGTGATTGAGTTAACCCATAACTGGGGAACAGAATCTGATACTGAATTTAAAGGATATCATAACGGTAACAGTACCGAAAACGGTGCTTTACAAGGTTATGGTCACACCTGTGTCAGTTGTGAAGACCCAACCAAATTCTGTCAAGAATTGGAAGACAAGTTTGGCGATAAGTTAGACTGGTCCTTGAAATGGGATCAAGGTAACATTAAAAAGATTGCCTTTATCAGAGACCCAGATGGTTACTCCATTGAAATCTTGGGCCATGATTTGTTTGCCAGCAAGGAAGCCAATTTATAATCCTGCAACAAGTGTCTAGACTCGACTCCTTTTATTTCCGGTGCAAATCCGGCGATTCGGGAACAAGCGCGAAGAGAATTTAGTTTATGATATGTCCGAGAAATCTTAGTAATACAATACAGTTTCTTTTTCTCCTTCTTCTTTTTTTTTTTGCTCTGCTTGTGCTCCCTTTTCCTGTCGCTCTCTCTCTCTGTCGATCCAATACCACGGTTACAATTACTGTGGTACAACAGAAAAGTATAAAATCCATTGCGATTTCCACATTCAATTTCTATCAAGAAATAACTTACCTCTTTTACATATATATGTTCCGCTCCCTCATATCGAAACGTTTATTCACTACTTCCCCAATGGTCTCATCTCAAGTTAAAAACAAGGTTGAACAATTAATTAAAACCAAACCAGTCTTCATTGCCTCCAAGACTTATTGCCCATACTGTAAGGCTACCAAAAACACCATTGAAGCTATCACCAAAGATGCCTACATTCTTGAATTAGACGAATTGGACGATGGTGCTGAAATTCAAGAAGCTTTGTTAGAACTCACTGGACAAAGAACTGTTCCAAATGTTTTCATTGGTGGTCAACACATTGGTGGTAACTCTGACGTCCAAGCTTTGAAATCTACTGATAAGTTGGACGACAAAATCAAAGCTGCTTTATAGAAGCGTTAAGTAGAATGCTGTGTATGTGTCTATCCTCATCGTTTAAATGTAATATCACGAAACTGTTTTGTATATCACCAAGCACTAATCCTCTCTTACGTTGTTTCTTTGAACTCAAGATCGCAAAATCTATGAAGCCAAAAAAAAAAAAAAATATATGAACAGGAAAATTTTTCAGTAATCAAACAAGTAATACCCATTAGAATAGTAATCATGTCAAACGTTGGTTTACAAGTAAGACAAGCTGTTCCAGCTATAGATCCAGTTGTTGCAGAATATGCAGTTGGTTATATTCAACATGTTTCCAGCTCAACTGAAGATAGTGTTTTAGCCCAGCAAGTGAACATCCCACAAGAAATGTCTTTCATTAATGAATTATTAATCCAAGCGGGTGGATCTTCAGAGAAGGTGCAAACTTTGACTGAGGTCTTGTCCAAACAACTATCTGATAAATTGAACGAAAACATGGAAAAATTGGCACTCACTGGTGATACTTCAAAGCGTTTGTTGGATATCAATGTTTTGCAGAACAACAACAAGAGAGATATCAACTCATCCTTGGCATTGTTAACAAGTGGAAATGATATTTCTCACACGGGTAGACAAATGGAAAGTAGAGTTGATAAGAAGAAATTGGAGAAACAAGAAAGAAAGATCGCCAAGAAGGTTGCCAAACGTAACAACAAATTTGTTAAATATGAAGCTTCTAAATTATTGAACCAAAAGAAAGAAGAAGACTATGATTCATTCTTCTTGGAAATTAATCCATTGGACTTTGGTTCAAGTGCTGGTAAATCTAAAGATATCAAGATTGACAACTTTGATCTTTATGTCGGTGATGGGCAAAGAATTTTGAGTGAAGCATCATTGACATTGGCATATGGTAGAAGATATGGTTTGGTTGGTCAAAATGGTATTGGTAAATCTACATTGTTACGTGCATTGTCCAGAAGAGAGTTGAACATTCCAAAACACATCACCGTTTTGCATGTCGAACAAGAAATCAGAGGTGACGATACCCCAGCTCTACAAAGTGTCTTGGATGCCGATGTTTGGAGAAAGAGTTTACTTCAAGAAGAGCAAAAAATCAACGAAAGAATAGCTGAAATTGAAAAATTGAGAAGCGAATTTGAAGAAGAATCCCTTGAAGTGAAAAAATTAGATAACGAGAGAGATGATTTGGAAACACATTTACAAGAAATCAGTGAGAAGCTTCTTGAGATGGAATCCGATAAAGCAGAAAGTAGAGCTGCTGGTATCTTGTATGGTTTAGGTTTCACCAAAGAAACTCAAAGCTTGCCAACCAAACAATTCTCCGGTGGTTGGAGAATGAGATTGTCATTAGCAAGAGCATTGTTCTGTCTGCCAGATTTGTTGTTGTTGGATGAACCGTCGAATATGTTGGATGTTCCTTCGATCACCTTTTTAGCCAAATACTTGCAGACCTATAAATCCACTGTTTTGGTAGTTTCGCATGATCGTGCATTTTTGAACGAAGTTGCAACTGATATTATCCATCAACATTCCGAAAGATTGGACTACTACCGTGGTTCCAATTTCGACTCCTTCTATGCTACACGTGAAGAAAGAATCAAGAATCAACGTCGTGAGTACGAGAGTCAATTGGCATACAGAAAGCATTTACAAGAGTTTATTGACAAGTTCAGATATAACGCTGCCAGAGCTCAAGAAGCCCAATCGCGTATCAAGAAATTGGAAAAACTACCAGTATTGGAACCTCCTGAAGATGAAAAAACCGTCACGTTCAAATTCCCAGAACCTGATAGTATATCGGCTCCTATTTTACAATTACAAGATGTCAGTTTTGGATACGATCCAAGCAAGCCATTGTTCAAAGGTGTCAACTTGGATGTTCAAATGGATTCGAGAATAGCGTTCTGTGGTGGTAATGGTACAGGTAAGACCACATTATTGAAACTTATTATGGAACAGAATTCACCAACTGAAGGTTATGTGAACAAGAATGGTAGATTAAGAATTGGTTACTTTGCTCAACACCATGTTGATGCAATGGATCTTTCACTTTCTGCTGTCTCGTGGATGTCACAAGCTTTCCCAGGTAAAACCGATGAAGAGTACAGACGCCATTTGGGGTCTTTCGGTATCACCGGTTCATTAGGTTTACAAAAAATGCAATTATTATCTGGTGGTCAAAAATCCAGAGTTGCATTTGCTGCATTGTGTTTGAACCAACCTCATATTTTGGTCTTGGATGAACCTTCGAATCACTTGGATACCCAAGGTTTGGATGCATTGGCAGAAGCCTTAAATAATTTCAAAGGTGGTATTTTGATGGTTTCGCATGATGTCTCGACAATTGATAGAGTTTGTAACGAGATCTGGGTGGCTGAAAACGATACTATATTCAAATTCCCTGGTGATATTTACGCATATAAGAAACACATTCTTGAATCTGCCGATATTGCCGGTGTTGTTAGACAGCATTAGTTTATGTATAGAGAATATATGTTACATAAAATGGCAACACGCATGGGTGTATAGAAAATCCAACAAACTTGCAACACACAACAGAAAAAAAAAAGAATACATCAGTAAGGAACGATCGCATCTTGGTCTCAATCCGTTTATAATCTGTCTTCTGTTTTTTTTTTGGGGGGGTCTCTTTCTTGTTCTCTCTCTGTCTCTCTACATTAGACACATAGATTAGAAACCCTACGATAAGAATGTTCCCTGCGCTTGCATTTAAATACAAGTTGGGTTTGGGTCTTATGTTAACATATACTTCCTATGAAATGTATATGCAGATCCGGACCCAATATATCATCCATGCGCGTAAACAAGAGTTTAGAAAGCTAGAGAAAGGATCTGACGTTGATATCTCCAAGTTCAGGTCTGCGGTTGTTGCTGGCATGTTTGTCAATCCGTTTGAAGAGTACAGACCACAAACAGCATTTGAATTTATCTTGGTTAGAATTATGCAACTTTTTGAAAGTTTATATGGTAACCAAATTGAACTTCATAGTAAATTACCCAACCCACATAATGGTGCTGTTGAAGTTGAAGATATATTGAAAGTATTCAAACCAGATCTAGAAAGATTCAGAACCAACTCCAAGGTATTACAGTCATGTATTGAGAGTAATGATTTCCTGAAATTGTCAGTAAAACCTACATGGTTCAATTCAATCCCATTACATCAACAATTACTATTCACGTGGTTGGGCCAGTCATGTACCTTGTTTCAAATCCTGGGGGTTAATTTTTTAACTGATCCTATCGTCAGTGAACATTTGATTTCTCCAAATATCGGTCCAAAAAGATTGACACGTTCACCAATGGATTATGACGACATAAAATACGCCACCAACGATAATATAAATTTCGTGTTGGTGTCACATGATCATCCCGATCATTTGGAGTTAGATTTGGCAGAGAAAATAAGAAACACCACAACTTGGATTGTGCCTCTTGGTTTGAAATCGAAATTGGCTAGAAAAGGTGTTTATAAAGTTATCGAGATGGATTGGTGGGATAGAGTGGACATCACCAATTATATCAGTGACAATTTGCCAGATAAATATGAAATCGAATGTGTTCCATCTATGCATTGGTCAGGAAGATACATTATTGATTCTAATCAATCCTTGTGGTGTTCATATGTGATTAAACGTAATGGGGAATCGATCGTATATCATGCGGGGGACACTGGATACCTGAAGGAATTGTTTGATGTAATTGGAAATAGATGTGGTCCAATAACGTTAGCTTTGTTACCTATAGGACAATACTGTCCAAGTTGGCATCAGAAACCAAGGCACATATCCCCTGAGGAATCGCTACAGATTTGTTCCCAAGTACAAGCTTCATTCATGAAAGGTATACACTGGGGTACCTTTAAATTAAGTGGAGAACCAATATTGGAACCAAAGAATTTATTAGCTGACCTTGCAAAAAAGATAGAGAAAGCACAACAATATAGAGCTCCAGAGTTTGGATTGACGTATCTCTACGATTTGAAAACTAATACTGAAACCGAGATACATGTTTAGATAAATAATAGATTATACATTGTTTACTGTTTTAGATTGAATTCTCTCTTTGTTTTAAATATATAATAGAATCAAAACGAAACAAAACAACATCAAAGGTTCCTATACACTTATTTTCTTTTACTTTTTTAGATGTATATATATATATTTATTTACACGGCTGGGACATTAAAAAAAAGACACATTAATTTGATTTTTCATCTCTGTAGATGGCTCTCAATCTTGCCTGTTGCATAGAGATCATAGATCTTTCGTAGGCTTGGAAGGTGGTATCTGATCTTATGACGGAACCAATAGACATGAATAACCCAAAGGTACCAACAGAACCCATTATATATTGTCCTAAAGTTCTCATTACCCCGTTTGGACCAGCACCATTTTGCAAGATGGAGAAACCACCAAATAAAACACCCACACAAACACCAACTGTAGAACCCATTATGGCTCCCATTTTAAATTTTTCCCAGTTGGATGGCTGTTGGCCAGCATATTGATATTGTTGAACTGGAGGCATTGTTGTGAACAAATATTTGCGTAATACTTGGGTCTTCCGTTGTAGCTTCTTGGTTAGTTCGTAATAATTTTTTTTTTTGTCTTTTCATTCCACTCACTAAGTCACTCACTCTCTGTCCGACTCTCACTGTATTGTATTGTATTGTATTGTTTGTGTGTGTACTTGCTGGTAAGAAGAGAGAAGACAAAAAAAATAATAAAGCCAAACTCGCCCAATAAGAAATTGTTCAAACACGACTCTCGATTCCTTTGGAAAAACTCTCCCACCATCAAAATTTCTTTCTTGATTGGAAAGCTCACAAGATAACTTCGACCCTCGCCCAAGTTTAAACTATTGGCATATACATAACAAAGATGGGATCTAATACCTCCAAACCAGAAACTAAAGTGTTTACTCCAGAAGCTCCAATTGACTTTAGTGCAACTTTCTTATCACAATTAGATTCATCTCCAGAAGTATGTATTTAGGAACTACGTTTTTTTTATTTTTATTATTGTTATTCAATAGTATACATGTACTAACAATATGGTATAGACTGATTTTTCTCGAGCTCAACATACTGAAAAGTACATACAAGATAGAGTTGCAGCTGAGTTATCCAAATTAGAAAAGGAAACGATAAAGAATTTCAAAAATACCACAGAAAATGCTCTATTAAAAGACGATAAAGCAGAAGCTAAACTGTCTGTGGCAGCAGCCAATGAAAAGATTACAAAATTAACTGACTTATTAAAAGCAAACGCCAGTTTGGCCAAAATTTCTATACCACCAAATGTGCAAGAAGCTAGAGAAACAGTTGTGAAATGTTTGAAAGATAACCTGGGAAAGAGTTTGAACTGTTGGGAAGAAGTTGAAAATTTCAAACAATTAGTTAAAGAATTGTAGATTGGTTTGATATCTATACATTTATGTTATATATATACTTATATAAATTACTTGCCTTATCATTATATATTTTTAAATATTCATTTCAGGATAATAGCTTAATTTTTTTTTCTTTTTTTTTGATTCTTGTATTTGCTACTTATAATCCTAATCCTTTGTAGATCAATAATAAAGCAGAATCACTTTCACCACCTCCAGCTAATGTTTCAATCTTTTCTTTGCTCACAGAACTCACCTTATCATCGTTAAACAACCACCATCTTTCACCATCCAAATCAGTTGGGTCCTTGACATAGGCTTTGTAATGACCACCGTCAGATGAAGCACCAGCATGGGTAATAACTGCATTCAATTCGTATACACTTGAAGGATTCTCAGTGGTGGTATCAAAGTTGACATTTGGTAATGCCGATCCCAAATCGTCCTTGAATTTACTCTTTATGGAAACAATTTTCATTTCATCTTCTTCCTGTTGTTCCAAAGGAGTCAAACCGGTATCTTTCTTTGCTTTCTTGAAATCTCTTATTAAATCTAAATTGTCCTTTTCGACCTTTCTAATGGTATCTCTATTGGAAATCTTTTCTGGTTTGACAGAAGCATCCAACATTTCTGCCAAATCCAATTCAAATGGAAATTGAACTCTTCTTAAAATCTTGGATTTCTTGTTGATATCTCTCTTCCAGAAAAATCTAATAAAATGAACTGTCAAATATTTTGGTAATCTGGTTATGGTTTTGGTGATTTCATAGTCAGTGTCAGCATTCAACGATGAATTGTGTTTCTCGATGGTCTCTTTTAAACCAGCCAATATACCGTCTCTCAAAAAATTGGTCTTGACATCAATATGACAATTCAATTTGAATGATTCTTCAAAACCTTGGGTCACATCCTCTGGAATTGCCAAACACTTGGTTTCAGTATTGAATGTGATCTTGAACAAATCATCAACCTTCAATGCAGTTCTTAATGAAGTTAAGATTTGAGAAAATGCTTCTTCGGCATCTTGTTGCTTGTAAATCCCATTTTGTTGTTCAGAAAATTGTGGGAATGATCTTCTGAAAAGGGAAATGAATATTGATGGAGTGACCGCTTCGTGTTTCTTGGACATTTGTAGGAAGATGGTTTTCAATGCCAAAACCAAGTTATCATTAGTTTGGCCAGATCCGGTGAAACTAAAGTCTTTGACTTTATTCTGAATATCTTCCATTTGGAACAATGCTTGTAAACTTGAATTCAAATAACAAGTGTTTCCCAAATTGGTTAACCCACTTGGTTCATTACTAACTTTAACCAATTGGTTCTTGTTCAAATCTTCAAGAAAAACTACTTTTTCAACAGGCTTCGATGGCAAATTCTTGTCAGGAGTACCTAGAACCATAACTGGGCCCTTTAAATCCAAAGAAGATACAACCACGTCGTCAGTCAATTTCCCACCTTTGATTAAAATCTTTTGTCTTTCTGGGGGAATCAAAGTTGATTCTTGGATCTTTTCTTTCAAAACTTTCCCAGTATCGTCTTGTTGTAATTCAATGTCAAACGTTTTGCCCGCATTCTTAATGGAGACTATGCAATTGTTAGTATTCTATGCTTTTGTCATCTAACAGAAGGGTTTCTCATACATACTTGTAAATGTCATTTTGTTTGTCAATTGCAGTAAAGTGGCAATTCTGTGGTGGCTAAGGAAATAATTTTTCGATAATATCAATACTTTAGTGAGAGCGAAAGAAGTTCTACGCTTTGAAAGTGCTCTGTTGTATTTTTTTCCGTTTCTTTATTTTTATTTTTTTTTTTACGTTCCGTTCCTGTACACGTTCCAACAGATCTAAAAGAATAAAATCAAATTTGATACATATTTGGTCTATTCTTCAAGCATACAATGTTGGTTCAATAATATACAATCGCCGCCTCTCTCGGGATCTAAACCGTAGATGTAAAGAATACCTTCGGTGGTAACCACGTATATATGAAATAAATTGACTTCCATAAAATCTTGTTTAGCACTTGCATTATCGCTAGCAAGATAGCTTTGTGGAATCAAGTCATGTTGTAAAACATTATTCATGACCGCAACTGATTTAGCATCTTTAGAATGAGCACTGATTTTTAAAGAAGCAAAACTTCTGGTTGGTTCCAAGATTGAAGAGAATCTAGAAGGTAAGAAATCTCCCATTTTCTGTGCAGCCTTTCTACCCAATGTTTGTGAAGATCTTCTAATCATTCTTGCCACTGATAAACGATTTTGATCAATAAGCGGTTCGGTTTTAGGAGAATTGCTTTGGGCATCTTCGGAGTTTACACTCGCGTAGGAGGTTGAAGAACCTTGTGATAGTTTTCTTTGCTTTGCTGGGATAACTTCAACAGAGTCGTCATCCTCATCGTCGCCAATCTCCTCGTCATCTGCTTCTTCGATATCAGAATCATCCCCATCATCAGCAATATCATCAAATTCATCTGAATTTCGTTTCGCGTTTCTGGTTTGCTTTGAGGAAACTGACGAATCGCCTGGTGATCCTTCTTCTGCTATCGTTTCAACCGTAGGTTTCTTTTTATTTTTATGTTTATTGGCCAATGATTCTTCGTCCCCCAATCGAAATATGTGAACGGTTAAACTAGAGCTGGTGGCTAGCACGTACTTATCATCGGCACTGAAACGAAGGGAATAAATTTTTGTTGGATATGTTCCTCTTCTGAATTGATAAAGTTTAGTACCTGTTGTCACATCAAATATACGTACAATGGTACCTTTGTCACTGGCTGTGGCTAACAACGAGCCATCATTTGAGAATGCCATGGACGCTATGGTTGATTTATGAGCTTCAATCACTGAGAGTGGTTGTAATGTATTCACGTTGAAAATTATAACATCACCGACTCTATTGGGAGCTTTACTCACAGAAACTATATTGTTCTGTACGGAATTCTGACCTCCATTGGTATTTATGCCTGAAGCTAATAGTGAATCATGGGTGATTGTTTTTGGAGGGGAAGGATATGCCAAATAACTGTTGATCTCATCATACGATATTGCACATAATCCATTCAAATTAGGACTGGTTTCAATAGTATGTAACAATTTCATTGTGGTTATATCATAAAGATAAATTTGATCTTCCAACACAACAATCAATCGGCTGTTGGTCAATTTCACATGTAACACTGTCAGTGGGAAAGTTAAATCACAAATGGTTGATTTTGTTTTCGTGTTTATTATCTTAAGTTTCCTAGGGGATGATCCTATTTCTTCTCCTTGGGCAACTATTGCTAGTAATGAGGTGCAATATAGCATTTCCACAATTCCTATACTCTCGTCATTTCTATATTGGAAACCTCTTCCAAAATTCGGCAGACAATTGAAAATCTTGTATCCATTAGTTAACCCAATTGCCACACATGATGCATCCTGGTTGAAGGTGACATAGTTTACGGACTCACTACAGTTTGTTTTACTTCCAATAGATAAGGTGCCGTCGTTATTTAGACTGTTGGCGTATTGTTTCGTTAGTTGGTGTTGTAAACTAGCAGTTGCAGAACTGGACAGAGCTTGCAACATTATTAATTATTTTCCTTGTGGTGGGAATTGATGGTGGGAAAAGGAATGAGAAGATGAGGTGTATAGAAAACAATATTAAGATTGAAATCAAAGCGAATGTTGTAATGTTGTTAGTTTATGCGAGTGGAGCCTTTTTTTTTTATTTTTTTTTTTTTTTTTTATTCTTCAGGTTTCCTTCAATTCCAACAGTTTCTGATGGTGGGGCGGGGGCGGAAAGAAAGAGAGAGAAAGAGAGAGAAAGAGAGAGAGAAATAAACCGTAGAGATGTTTTTTTTTGTTTGTTAGCCCCGTTGTGCATTTCTTCTGGTAATTCGGTGCGACGTGGATCTGAATGGAGTTCTTGTTTTACATTGTTACCAACAATTCAACTTCAAAAACAAAAAAAAAAAAACGGTCGATACTAGCTACCAGAGGATAACAGTGGCATTCTTGATATTATCTGTATTATCAGTGTATGGTTAATTTTGAATTATTTCTGGTATTTCAAAAGAGAGACGAGTTTTTGGTGAGCAATACATACATTCCGGATCATTGGAGATATACACAATTTAAATTTATAAAGTGAAAGTTATCAGATATCTATGGTTTGAATAATAGATTAGGTACTATTTGTGGTTGTAAGGTAAATACCTGTTTTTTTCAAGTTGTTGGGAAAACCTGTAATTGATGTATTATCTATCTACATACTTTGTCTAAAACTATTTTGAACTTGAATTTATTCCAAAATTTGACAATAATCACAAACATGGAAGATCATTTAGAAGTCGTTAAATTTAGAATCTATCTTTACTAATGATATGAATTATCTCTAATTTGTTGAAGTAAACGACACAAACATTCAATATTCTACAATTTTAACTGTAACTGTAACGTGAAAAGATTCTATAAAAACATTATTCGGAGAAGCAGGCCATTTTACGATTCCAACAAACTGGGCGTGTGGCGTAGTTGGTAGCGCGTTCCCTTAGCATGGGAAAGGTCATGAGTTCGACTCTTATCTCGTCCAAGTTTATTTTTTTATTTCCTAAAATTTCAAACATTCCTGTAACACTAAACAAGGATGACATTAGAAATATATATATTAGCTAGTTGCTAATTTTTACACAGGTTGTTTAGAATTAGCCCTGTCAACAGACTAAAAGGAGAATTATACTATAGATTCTATTAAATACGGGACAGAAAAGTAACATAATAATAATTTTCGCAATTTTTTTTTTAGCTACATGATCCTTATGGGAATTTATTGCTGCTCTGCTTATTTCCTTGATATAAATATAATGTGAATATTAATATACGAAAAGCTGATCAATTACTAGCAGAATTGAGACTTATGTGTGATTTTGTTTTTGTTCAATGGGATTGTCAAAGCCATTTGAAAAATTCAGATTGCATTGTTTTAGATACTAGCATGTATAGCATGATAATTTATAGTTGATTGTAATACTTCAGAAATGCATATGGTCTACTTCCTTCTTTACTTAATTACATATAAGACTGGGGGCAGAGCCCTCCTTTTTTATAGAGAGGAGTGAGTTAATTCATTCTTGACTCTGCAACAATGATCTGACAAAGTTATCACATTGTGATGACTGAAAGCATTTCCATATATAGCTTGTATACTATCAATTAGGTTACTTTTAAAATTATTTAATTAATATTGTCACCTGAGTTATTTAATTAGACTGCTAATCGTGGTTGATCAAAATGTGAATATCCTTATCAAGTTCTATTCAGATTGTCATCATAAGTCGGTATAATTTCTAAGACAGAAGTGGAATAATTTCGAGTTAGTTTATTGAAAGGAAAAAAATGAAGGTTTTCGTTCTATTTATCACTATTAATTTGTTACAATTGATAGCTAATCTATTGTTATCACATATTAGATGTTAAATGTTACAAGTTTGTAACTGATCTACAACTCTACCAATGTTTCACAAAACCATCAAATGGGCGTGTGGCGTAGTTGGTAGCGCGTTCCCTTAGCATGGGAAAGGTCATGAGTTCGACTCTTATCTCGTCCATTTATTTTTTCACCTACGTGAATATTTTCAATTTTTGCAATCTCTTGCTATAGAAGGAACACCTTATGATTGTTTATTCCGTTTGATTAACAAGAATCCTTCATGGTAAATAGTTAATTTTTTTTTATTTTTTCATTATCAATTGTCATTACTTTTATATAGTTGTAAACAGGCATACATTGATTATAAATTTTTAGCCAACCAAGTGGTAAAATTATCAATCATTTTTTCAGTTACATCATGACCAACACCGTCGGCAATGTAGACATCAGTAGAATCATTGGTATTCAAATATAAATCACACCAAACAGAACTCAAACTTGCAGGAACCAAAGTATCATCTTTACCAAAACAAGCAAACATTTTGATTTTGTTCATTGGGAAATTTTCAAAAATTGCTTGATCTTGTTTTGAAATTTTTTTATGAAAAGCTTCTGGGTATTTCAATTTTTCAGATGAAGATAAATCCAATTCATCATAATTAAAATAAAAGAATTTTTTATCATTATTTTTAATCGATTTCAATCTGGTGATGAATAATGAAGTTAAATCACTG
The DNA here is from genome assembly GCA_030557875.1 of Candida neerlandica. Taxonomy (NCBI): domain Eukaryota; kingdom Fungi; phylum Ascomycota; class Pichiomycetes; order Serinales; family Debaryomycetaceae; genus Candida; species Candida neerlandica. The sequence goes on from JANIWD010000033.1 coordinate 45,635, forward strand.
CATCCAACCACAGGATGGATGTTGTTAACAAGGTTAGGATATTCCAAGGCAAACCTGATAACAGCATGGCCACCAAGGGAATAACCACACAATGTATTATTAAATTTAATCTCAAAACCTGGATTAATACGTTTAAATTCATCGTTTAAATGGTAATTCAAATTTAAATAACTTGGAAGAAAATCCATAATTAATTTAACATTTTGTATGGCACCTTCTATAATTGACATCATATCAATTGCATGAGTTTCATTATTTTCAGCCCAGCCTTGGTTATTATGATTATCAATTAATCGTTGCCCATGGTTTGGAATGTCAAAAGTGACACAAATCAAAGGAATATCATCATTAGTAAATTTTTTATCATAGTATTGTTGTAAATAATTATATGCAACAGCTTCAGTATATTTATAATTTCCTTCACGATGATGAATCAAGTAAAGAACATTGATTGGAATTGAATCAATTGGGTGTACGACTTGATTGAATTTTTCAATATATGGAATTAATTTACTGGAATTATAAACATGGGTAGCAATTCCTCCAATATTATAAGTAGTTTTGGAGAACGATTCGGGATCAAAGTCATATAATTTCATGATTAGTAATAATTGGACGGACTTTGTAGTTGTTAATTAAAACGAAAACGAAAAAGAAAAAGAAAGTAAGGAAAAAGAATTCCTAAAGCAGAGAATATTTGTGGAGCAAGTATTCTTGTTTCCTAATTCTATGCTACATTTTTTTTTTGTCAGTTCAGTTTTATTGGTTGTTGGTTTTCCCCCTAAAAAAAAGCGCAAAAAAAAACCACTCCACCAAGCAAGTTACCCATGTTTACTCGTTCCCACGCTCACTCGCCATATTCTTGTTTTTCCTTTGTTCCTTCCTTCCTTCCTTCCTTCCCTCCATCCATCGTTCTGCTCCCCTTGAATTCAAACTTTACACACAAAATATAACCAGTCCAAAAATAATCAACTACTGGACGGAGTCAACTTGATTAACAAAACAATGGAAAATGAATGTAGAATATGCTTATCTGAGGAGCTATCATTGTTAATTTACAACGTAGATTGACAATTTCAGTGTCATATTTCCGTTACATGGAAACAACAAGCAATAAGGTTTATTGAAGGGGGTGGGAGGAATTAGGAATCTGTCCCACACGGTTAATTTTGATATTGGTTATCTATTGATGGATGTTGTTCTAATATGAATCATTGCCTAGTTGCTGTACTTTGTTAACTCCGCCACCTAAAAATTGAGAAATTTATCCGTTTTTCTCACTACAGTTGCCAAAAAAAAAAAAGAAAAAAAAATAATCCGTTATTTTTCAATACCTAATTAACAAAGCGATGGGATGGGATGGGAGAATAATACGAACCATTGATAAAATTCCCAGATTCATATACGGGTTTCAGAGTCGAAGAAAGAAAGTAAGACAAAACCAATATTAGATCAAATACGTTGATAACTCTCTTCATGTTATTCGATTGAATTAGATGATTGTTTCGTAAAATATTGACCAAGACTTTCTTTGCGTTTATTGTTACCAGCCGTAAGAAACACTACACAAGAACAAGAACAGACCAGACGAGAAAAGAGGTATTGAGCTTGCAAAAAAGAAACTTCCTTTAGTCTACTTAATCATTTTTCGTAAATTAAAAGACGATTCTTTGAGAATGTTTTAACAAGAGAGGTAAGGTAAGGCAGGGCTGAATGTCATCAAACCTCTTTTGACAGATGAGTATGAAGGGTGTTTTTGTTACCCGCTTGGTAGAAAATTTTTCAGTTGCTTTATCTCCGTCAACCGAATCATACAGTTTGTGTTATCTCCGTCGACGGAAACATACATAAAGTTAGAGAGAGAGAGCAAGAGACACATTAACCGAGATGCGACAGAGATAATATATTCGAAGTGTGGTTGGTAAGGGTTTAGAGAAAAAAAGCAAAAAGAAAAGAACAGAACAGAGAGGATAGCGGAAGTAAAAATAATTGTATGAATTTGGTAATAAAAAAAAAGAACGGAAGAAAATGAAAATATAATATTCTTACTCTTTATTTTCTTCTCACACATTCTCATTCTCCTTCACTCTCTCTACTTCTCTCTCCTCATGTCATTTACACAATAACAAGATTAAATAATACTACTAACTATAGTAACAATACGGTCTTTTTTTTTTTCACAGGATAGGCAAACAATAAATTCTTGACACCCACAGACATCCACATTATAAATACCAACCCCAATCGCAATCTTCTTTGCCATTTATCTTCCTATCCATAATCCCTTTTTTCTCCTTATTCTATTCATCAACAACAACCCACAATTAACTATCAATTATGTCTCCACCTTCAAAATTAGAAGAGTCTTCTGCTTCTTCCACAACCACTTCTTATGTCGATGTCACTGATTCTTCATGGTATACAAAACTTAATGACATTGCCCCAGGAGTCCAAAGATTAACCAATTCATTCATCACTGATCAAAAAACCCAAGATATTCAATTTAGATTGAATCAATTAAGAAATTTGTATTTTGCTGTTCAAGATAATTATCAAGCAATTTGTCATGCCTTAGATAAAGATTTCCATCGTCCTTCTAGTGAAACCAAAAATTTAGAACTTGTTGGAGGAATGGTTGAATTGGTTCATACTATCCAAAGTTTACATGAATGGGTTAAACCAGAAAAAGTCACTGATTTACCTCTTACTTTAAAAACTAATCCTATTTATATTGAAAGAATCCCATTAGGGGTTGTATTGGTCATTTCTCCATTCAACTATCCATTCTTTTTATCATTTTCTGCCGTCATTGGTGCTATTGCTGGTGGTAATGCCGTTGTATTGAAACAATCAGAATTGACCCCAAATTTCTCCAAATTATTTAGTGAAATTTTAACTAAAGCTTTGGATAAAGATATCTTTTTAGCTGTTAATGGTGGTATTCCAGAAACAACCGAATTATTGAATCAAAAATTCGATAAAATCATGTACACTGGTAATAATGCCGTTGGTACTATTATTGCTAAAAAAGCTGCCGAAACTTTAACTCCAGTTATTTTGGAATTGGGTGGTAAATCTCCTGCCTTTATTTTGGATGATGTTAAAGATAATGATTTAGAAGTTATTGCAAGAAGAATTGCTTGGGGTAGATTTACCAATGCAGGTCAAACTTGTGTTGCCGTTGATTACGTTTTGGTTCCAAATAAAATTCATGATAAATTTATTGCAAAATTGAAAAAGGTTTTAAATGAAGAATTTTTCCCTCAACTTACCAAAGACACAGAAGGTTATACCCATATTATTCATGACCGTGCTTTTACTAATTTATCTAAAATTATTGCTACAACCAAAGGTAATATTGTAGTTGGAGGAGAAACTGATGCAGCTACAAGATTTATTGCCCCTACTGTTATTGATAATGCCACCTGGGATGATTCATCAATGAAGGGAGAAATTTTTGGTCCAATTTTACCAATCTTAACTTATGATAAATTAACCACTGCTATCAAACAAGTTATCAGCAATCATGATACCCCATTAGCTCAATACATATTTACATCTGGATCCACATCAAGAAAATACAATCGTCAATTGGATCAAGTATTAACTGGTGTCAGAGCAGGAGGTGCTATTATTAATGATGCTTTAATGCATGTAGCATTAGTTAATGCTCCATTTGGAGGTATTGGTAATTCAGGATATGGATCATACCATGGAAAATTCTCTTTTAGAAGTTTTACTCATGAAAGAACCACTATGGAACAAAAATTATGGAATGATAATTTGGTTAAAGTTAGATATCCACCTTATAATTCAAATAAAGATAAATTGGTCCAAATTTCTCAACAAAATTATAATGGTCGTGTTTGGTTTGATAGAACTAATGATGTTCCTGTTAAAGGTCCAAATTTCTTCTTTAGTACTTGGAACACAATTAGTGGTGTTTTCCATTTACTTGGTGAATTTATTACCAATAAACAATAAAATAACAATACCCAAAATGATTAACCAAATTCATACAGTACACAATTAGTTGAGAGTATTGTTGTATTTGATGTATTAAGATAGTCTTTCATTAAACCTTTTTGTCGTTATTTTTATTTGTTTTCTTTTTATAAGTGATTTAATAGTTTTTTTTTTTATATATTTATATATACATACATGTTTAACGAGTTACAATTTACAAATTACAAATATCAAATATCAAATTTCATTATTATATATTAAGATCAATTTAGGAAAAATTCGAGTAAAAAAATAAACATTAAAGAATGGGATGGAGATGGAGATGGAGAAGCAGTATTAGAAAAGAAGAAAAGCAATTAATTTAATGATAATGTAATAATAATAATAAAAAAAACGATAACAACAACCATTAAGAAACAATACTCTAATAAAATTAAATAATTAATTAAAGAAAAGAATAAACCATTAAACTCAATCCTTCCCCATAAATGACAACAACAAAAAAAAATATTATAAAAAAAAAAAGACTCATTAGCTTATATAGATAGTATGGTAAATTAAATGTAACGAACGCAACATAACGTAAAGTAAAGTAACGTAAAGTAAAGTAAGGTAAGGTAAAGTTTAGTAAAAGTAAAATCAATGGATAAAGAAATTATTCAGATATAAAAGTAACTTCAGTAAATCCAAGACCCTTTTCACTATCTTCACCCATGGTAATTTCAAAATCATTTGAAAATTGATAAATGTATGGTTTGGCACCTGCAACTCCACTAACAATATTTTTAACAAATTGAGGAATTTCAGCCATAACATCAACTCTTTCAATCAAATTTTTCAATTCTCCAGTTACTTGAGCAATTGGTTTAGTAGTAGTGATTTCTTGTTCTTGTTCTTGTGCTTGTTCTGGTTCTTGTTCTTGTTCTTGTTCTTGTTCTTGTTCTGGTTCTTGTGCTTCTTCTTGTGCTGGTGCTTCTTCTTGTTCTGGTTCTTTAGTTTCATCTTTCTTGGTAGGTTCAATAAAGTTGAATTCAATATTTTTAGGAACTGGCCAACCAACTTCATCAACTTCAGAGTTGGAATGAACAACTTGATTATCTATGGTACCAACAACAACTTTATCATCCTTAACAACCATACCAATGTTAACTTTAGTAGTACCATAAGATTTTGGAGTGGTGAATTCCATTTGAACAGCACTATAATGTTCACTTTGGAAATTTATAAAATTCCAAGATTTAGCAGCATGATGAGGTTTCATACCTTGTAAAGCCATAACAAACATGGTATAACCATCCTTAATAATAAATTCCTTATCTTGAGTAGTAATTTTACCATTAATCTTACATCTTGGCCAGAAGGAATGTCTCATAGAACCCCATGGTTGTTCAGGATCTTCTCCATAATAGGTCATACCATCATCACCAAATACAACCCCATCAGAAATACGTTCCATTTCAAAATCAACAATTGAATCTGGACAAACTGAACATTTTAAAACATACTTTTTATTATCAGTCATTTCTAAACTCAAATTATCAGCATAAAAATTATATCCTTCAGGTCTGAAATTTTCCAATTTAGTTGAGGTCCATATATTAAGTTCTTCAGGTTTATCAACATTGAATAATCTAAAAGTGAATTGTGCAGTTGTGGTTAATCCCATAATATTGGAATGGATAATTTGGGCAAACCCAACATTTTTATTAACTAAATCAGTAAAATAGAAATTTTGTGTTTCAACATTGGTATAATTTGGGGATAACCAGTTAAAATCTTCTGGTTTAGTTGGTCTATAAACTGCATTGGTAATTCTTTTGGTAATTGGTTGAATGGCGTCTGCCCCATATTCTGGTTCAGCAAATCCTGCCACTGCTGAAAGACCCGATTGAACCCACTTAAGCATTATAGATATAGATAAATATTAATATTAATTAGTACGTAGTAAGTAGTTTTATAAGTAGTTGTAGAACTAGTAATTGATTGTAGTTATTGGAGGGGGGGGAGTGGAACTGGTGGTAGTTTGTTGTAGCAAACGAAGAAGAGTTCAAATTTTTTTTTTCCTTCTTTCTTTTCTCTCTTTCAATATTTTGCGGTTGTTGATTTACTGTTATGATTTTGTTTGTTTGGGTGTAAGTTAGTTAGTAAGTAAGTAAATATGTATGTATGCATGTATGTATGTGGTAGTGCACCAATTACTAAACCATATGTAAAAATCAACTAATAATTTTTTTCTTATTACTCGTATAGAAGAGCATGTGACACACCACAAAGCTTTCTAATTATGCGTTTATATTAAGTTGTTTTGTAAGACAAGTAATGCTCTACAGTATAAGTGACAATGATTACTTCATTCTATTATAAAACCATCAACTCTAATAATGATAGCAATATAAGAAGCGATACTAACTTTAGTGCTGAAGTGGAGGCGGCTTACAAGGAAAGAAAATAGGAGTAGCAAAATTTCGCAACCTTAACCATCACCACATTATTACCAATACAATATACAAAACATCATAATACATATATAGTAATTATCTTATGAATTATACTTAAACCAATATTTATATTTGTATGTATATATATCTAATTAATTAAATAGTTATATGTAAAAATGTAAAATGTAATATATGCTTTCAAAATAAAAGACAATCAAATGAAACTAAATTAGTTTTTTAATAATCCATAACAACTTTTCTTCTTTTAAATGGACTAGCGCTTCTAATTCCAGGTGGATGAGCATCAATAATTGCACCACTACTTCCAATATTCACAGTACCTGGAATAGTAGATGTAGGCCTTGATTTAATAGGATTTGGTTGATTTCTTTCAATATGTAAATCATTCAAACTATTTTTTAATTTGAATTCTTTATCAAAATCCCATAATAATTTCTTCCATTGAGTTAAATTTTGATGTAATTCAAATAATTTAAATAAATTTTTCTTATAATCCATTGGTCTATTCATCTCATTTTGTTTAGTGGTTGTTAATAATAAATGATATAATTGGGAATATTCTTTATACTTGGCTTTAAATTTATTAGCCAAATTAGTATAATAATCCAATTTTGATTTATGACCTGAACTACTATTGTTGCTACTGCCACCAGAACTACTACCACCATTGGTTGTAGTATTGGAAGAACTTTGAGTATCTTCTTCTGAAGAAGGAGGTGAAGTATAATTCAATTTCTTGGATTCATCATCTTCTGAAGATGAACTTGAACTCAGGAATTTTCTTTTAGCACTTGGTTTATTATACCTAATTTGAGGACTAGGTGTGCTGGTAGTTATAGTTATAGCTGTAGCTGTATTTGTGCTGTTATTAACACCAACACTAGCGTTAGAATTAGCACTAGGAATTGAAATATTTTTAGATGCAATTGTTGGAGTATAAGGTTTTGGAGTTGGAGTGGACTTCTTTTTTGAAGTTATTAAAAATCCACCACCTAATGAAGAAGAAGCAGTTGATTTCTTGGTATTCTCATCATTATCATTATTATCATCATCGCTTGGTTCAAGAATTTTTCTTCTTAATGGATGACTTAAAGAATACCCTAATCTTGTCAATGCATTATTAACATTATTCAAGATTAAATTTCTTTCATAATTATTATCATAATTCCATTTCCATGGCGTTAATTCTTTATAACTTCTATCCTTTAATATAAATCGATCATAATCATCATCATCATTATTATTATTCATTTCAATATAAGGAAATCGGTCTTCTTGAATAAACTGATCTCTTTCATTGTATACTTGTCCATAATCATCCAATATGCTATCTATTTTGCTATAACGCATCAATTTCACAATATGATCATAAGTAATTGGACCCAAAGCCAATAAATGAATCAACTTTTTTATAATTAATTTAGGTTGATGTTCTTCCTGTAACGATACTTTATATGGGTTTTGATTTTCTGGAATAGTGGAATAAATAGAGTAAGTTGATCGACGAGCACCAGTACCTCCATTTCCACCAAGAACCATTGGAGAAGTAGGTACCAGTGATGAAGGGGTTAGTCTATTTGAAGATGCAAATTTGTTGGAACTATTATTAACAGTTGTTGATGCACCAGTTAATGGAGAAGTTGGAGTTGTGGTGGAAAGATTTGGGGTTGATTTTGCTGCATGAAATTCTTTAATTTTCTTAGAATCAGTTATGACAGTTAATTTATTAACAATTCTCCCATCATATTGACAAGACAGACTATCATTAGTATTGAGGGAATAAATATCGACAGTTAAATTCTCTGGTAGTGGTAGGCAAGGGAAGATTAACGAATCAGATAGTTTTAATGATATATTACCATTCTTAACAATTAGTTTTATTTTGGTTGAATTATTGTTCTTAGCTGAATGGGTTTTTAATAATTGTATGAGATCATTGGTAAGCTTAATTGAAAATGATATTGGTGTAGCGGAAGGATGATCCTTTTGCTGATGAAAGTGCGGTGGTAATAAGGTTGATATTAGAATATTTGACATGATTAGCTGGATATTTGGCTAGTTGGCTATAATGGCTAGTTGGGTATGGTTGTAGTAGTGGTATAGTTATGGTGAGTGTGGTATAAGTGGGTAATAATGTTGAAAGGGGGGAAATATTTGATTTACTTTTCTTTACTTTAAGTTACTTTACTGTACGGGAACTTACTGTACTTTTTGCCTGATAATTTAAGTGCAAAGAAAAAAAAAAAGATTTCTATCGGAATATTATTAATTAATTTTCTTAATGATAATAGTAATGATAATAGTAATGGTGATGGTAATTAGATGGTTGTGATAATGAATGGTTATGTTTATGGTGATGATGATAATAAAAAGAAATGAATGAAAGAAAGAAAGAAAGGAAATTGAAAATTTTTAGATGATTCCAATTGTAAAAGTAATTAGATGGTATGATAGTATGTAAGCCTGTAAACTATGTGAGTATGTAAAGTATGGTGGTAGTACTTAAGCGTGTGGTATGTTTTTATTTCTTTTACTAAAAAAAAAAGACAAAAGCAAAAAGCAAGAAGCAAAAAAAAAACAACCAAAGACTGACGGACGGAAGAACCGACTCAGAATAACCGCCTGATACTTAAACTGCATTCCCTATGTAACCATGCATTTACTATTTGTACATTAATTACCCATGATTTCTTATTAACGAATACAAATACTTTTGTCAACACATACTCACTATGTTACTACCACTACAATACGATAACCACCAATATGTCTGCAATCATTACTACTACTACTACTACCGGTACCATTAAACATGATATATTATATTACATTATATTGTATAGAATAGTATCTAGTATGTATTACATAGGATATTTATTCCTAATCAATTGCTTCTTCCCTTTCATTTTTTTCCTAATTCGTATTTGATTTCCTTTCTTTTTTCCTTTCGCTTTCCTTTCCTCTCCAATCTTTGTGATCTTTAATGTTACACCACACTACACCATTTTGTATACACAATATAAACAAAATTACTCACTGGTATGCTGTGATGTAAAATGATATGAAATGACATGATCTACCATAAGATCATACAATTACATATTATATAATACCACCACCACCACCATTACTACCAACATTCCATTCCATTAAAATTCAATGCAATTAATATTCTACAACTTTACGCTTTTCCCTTGTGTAGTTCTCATTCTTTGCAAATTGAAAACTCTTTGAAATTCCAAACATTCTCGGAATTCCTAAACATAAAACGAACAAGAAATTATCATACACAAAAACCAAGTCATCTCCATGCTTGTACTTTGCCCATTCGTCAATTGGAAATTGTCACACATATGTATATACAATTCACAAATTACCGGTCAACAATACACTCAAAGGTAGTAGGGAGGAAGAGGAGAAAACAAAGGTAGGAGGGTAGGAAGGAACGGGGAGAGAGAGGAGGGAGGGGGTTCTGGAACTAAAAACCCTATTACGTTACACACATTCCAACGGATTTGCCTTTTTGTATTTCCATTATAAGATTTTCCTCTTAAACACCGAACAAAAAATAAACATATAGTTTCTTATGGAATTCATGATCTACATTAATTCATTACCACTGCCACCACCATTAATCATCAATAATCATCACCATCATCTGTATCTGCATCATAACCGTAACTAGATTTAATGATACAAAAACTAAATGCTTTTTAGAGCTTCGTCTCTCTCTTCTGTCCCATTTTTTCTTTTCTACCACACAACACCACACAACACCACACAACACAACACACACACACTTTTCTTTTCTTTTCTCTTCTTTCTCTCTGTCAGGAGTGGAGTGTCCCATCAAACTCCACGGCCAAACTTACCGCCCCGCACTCTACCACCACTTTACCAATCTACTACCACCCTACAACCATCCAAACTCACACCCATACAGACATATAATATTGTTGGGTTTTTTTTATTTATAGCGCCAGCAAAATACACTCAGACACTACGATTCCTCTATTTCTCAATATACAACTATTGTCTATATTAATGCTAATAATTAAATATACTCTTATAATATAAACATCTACTACCCAATAGATCCCAATCTTTTTGTGTTATCCACATTTCATTAACAACTTTTAATCTACCATAAACACTTCCTCCTTTCCATGTTATCATTGATGGATCAAATTCTCGTGGTGATGGTAATACTGTAATCGATAAATGATTTCCATTCTTTTCAATTATGTCATCAATATATCCAAGATCTAACTTTAATTCTGTTTCATTATTAATCCTTTCAATCACTTCTTCAGGTAACTCTATCTCTCCATTCTCTTGACCTTGCTGTTGATTACCATCTGCCTGTTGTGGTTGTGGTTGTGGTTGCTCTTGTCCATCTTCTGTTTTTTGTTGCTCCTGCTGTTGTTGTTGATCTTGATCATTAGGTAAACTATCTTTTATCTTTTGTTCTGCTTCTTCAATTAAACTTTGTTTTTTAATTGTATTGGCTTTAATTTCGTCATTTAAATGACCAACTATTAAATCCAACGCTGATGTTGACAAGATTTTCGGCCTCCAGATATTTAGTCTATCGGTTAACAATAAATCATAACCATTAATCTTTGCTAACCCTCCTCCCACAATCAATATATTGTCATAATATTTCTTGATCTTGTTTAAATCAGATGATAACCCGGCATTAATTATCGATTCTATAATTGCCTTTTCCAAGGGCACATCAGATAATCTTTCTCCATTTTGATTCTCTTTGTCTTTGCCAATCTCTTTTTCTTTATCCAGAGGGATTTCTTCTCCAATTAATTTTAACAACAATTCTTCATCTGTTAAATCACAATAATTTAACTGAGTCTTCAATTCTTCTTGGCTTTTACTAATAGGATTATTGGGTTTACTAGAATATTGATCCACTGATTTTGCAAACAATTTATCCACAGTTAATTTATTTGATGATTGCGTAGAATTGTAATTTGGTATTGATGGGGTTTTATTATCCAATTGAAAAATCTTTGGGAAGAACAATCCCATTGGTGCAAGCATAACCTCATCAAATACTTTAAACTCATATTTTTCCGTTTGCTTGAATGGATTTCTTTTATAAAAATCGTACAATTGAACAGCAATATCCGCATCTTGGAAAGTTATAAATTTTTCTTTCAATTCTTGAGCCAATTCCCAATCGTATGAATCAATTAAATTGATATCTTTATATGGAAACTGATTTTCCAAGATTAATTTGACAAACGTTTCCGTTATGTTATCTCCTCCATAATTTAGCAATATTCTGGAATCATTAATAATCATCCCTTCATCAACACAACTAATCTTTGTTGTTTGTGCTCCTACATCGACAATACATGCTGTCGATGTTGTGGCTCCAAATGTTGCTGCAACAGATTCTTGTAAAATACCCACTCTTCCAAAACCAATGAATTTGAACAATAATTCAACCCAAGTTTCAATATAGGCTTTATCATACAAATCTGGAATCAATAACATTACCTTAAATTTAGAAATATTCGTAATTTCTAAGTCTTCCAAACATGTTGTAATAATATTGGCTAAATCCCCTAATATTTCTTCTCTGGATTCATAATCATAAGAACATTCGTTAAAGTTCCCATTAATCATTGGGTATCTCAATATCCAATCATGATTCAATACCAATTTTAATGCATCATCTCCAACGTAATACTGCTTTTCTCCTTTGATCCATTCCTTTTTATTCGGATCATTGTGATCGTGAATTCTTTCTGGTTCACTTTTTCTATTAAAGTTGGCCACGGTTTCTCTGGAGTTTGGTAACACTCTTCTTTTATAAAATCTCATTCTTGCTCGGAAATCTTTAGTCATGATGGCTTTATTTTCGTCAAAATCTTTATCAATCATTATAATATCATCATGATCATGATCCTCATCATCGCCATCCTGATCATACACTCTACTTGGTAATATTTCATTGGTTTTAGGAATTTTAGACTTCTTCTTAATTGCAATAACATTTGGTACAACCATAGGCACTGCATCAGTTGCTTTACCAATTCTTATATATCTTGAACCTGGTTGTAAAATAATTACATCTTCACCAATTTTCGCCTTCTCTTCTCTAATTTCTTCTGTTTCATTTTCTTCATCATCGTCATCATCATCATCAACGACAACTTCTGCAGTCATTTCCTTTTTCATTTCAATTTCAATATCATTTAGATTGAAATCATCAAAATTTTTAACTTCTTTTTTATCATCATTACCAGTACCAGTTTGTTGATTTTGTTGTTGTGCTTGTGTGGATTGCTGTTGTGATTGTTCTTGTTTTAATTTTTTTAATTTTTGTTGCAAAGCTCTCTCATGTCTCCAATTTCTAATAAATCCAACTTGGTCATCTTTTTTTAAATATTCCGTGAAATAGTTTTTTTGATTGATCAATGGAATTGTTTTAACATTGGTTAATCCAAATCCGTTTTCATTTTCAAATCGACCAATCCCAGTTTTAGCCAAGTTTTGTGCTAATGTTGCTGCTGCTTTAATTCTACCTTCTTTTCTTCTCTGTAATGCTTCTGCACTAGGTTTTTTTCCTGCTACCGGGCCAGGTTTATGCCTCTTCAAAGCTTGTTGTTGTTGTTGTTGTGGCTGTTGTTGTGTTGTACTTGTTGTTGAATCAGATGGTGAATCTAGTGATAGTGCTGTTGGCTGAGGAGGATCAGATTGCGGAACATCAGCTTGTGATGATAAGATAGGTGAATTTGCCCCAGAATCATATGGTGGCGACGTGGGTGGATTTATTGCATCCAGCATTGATGATTGTTTGTGATGTAAATGATTGTAGTTGGTTAAGTGTGTAGAGTTGGTAGGTTGTCTATTCACGTCCATCTTTCTATCTTTTTTTTTTCAAACTTCTAGTTGTCTCGGTCGTTTTGGTAGTGCGTGTTTGACACTCTCACTCTCACTTGTGGTCAGGTTCAACTTTTTTTTTTTCTGGTAGACTTGAAGTGAGAATTAATTCAAAACTGCCAAAAAACACTTGGTAGCGAATAAGCAGATCTTTACTACCATTCCTACCTATGAATAGTTCCTGAATCTTAAGAGTACATGAAGCACCGTCTAGTAACAATATAAAGTAAAGTATTAGGGTAGGTAAAAAAAGACGTGCACTAACCAATTATAATACTACTTGTTTCCTCTCAACATCAGGCTCAAATATTTTTCGTATCTTCTTAGTACTACTCTTTCTTCTCTAGTTCCTACACTTATCAAGTCGATATACGGTCCCCACTTCTTCCCTAAGTGAAGGACCGCTTTCCTGGTTTCATCAAACTAGCATATTTTTGTTTGTAGCAAGTATTTATTATGTGTTGGGTATGTTGGTCATCAGAGCTACCATGTGTTTGAGTCAAAGAAAAAGTGGGGCAGATTTCGAGGGGGTGGTCCCGTGGGGAGGGGCGGTCAATCGAAATATTCGGCGGTATTCCATATTTCCTCAAACAGAAGACTCTACCTAAGAATAGAATTTTGTCATATTTAATTGTAACCTCAGTGTTCAAGCTGCATAAAAATAAAAAAATAAAAAAATAAAAAAATAAAAAAGAGAAAGAAAGAAAAAGCCTACTTTATAATAAGGAGTAATTAGTATGTGTGATGGTGGTGGTATTAGATGTAAGCTGGTAACAGTAGAAATTGAAAAAGGAAAACACATTTCCGAAATGAAAATGTCGTGCGGGAATAAATCGAACAAAAACTCAAATAGTAAGACCGAGGCTCGGGAGTTGTAGGAAGAAAAAAAAAGCAAAAAAACAAAAAGAAAAATGTCGCACACCAAAGAAATTTGAAGGAACAACTACTAGGAGAGAGAGAGAGCCGTCCAGATTTACACATGGTTCCAAGTGAGGGGAGGGGGAGTTTTTTTTTTTTAATATTGAATCACTTTGCACTGTCTTTTAGTAAACGAGGAACAAAAATGACAAAATGCCTTCTAAATCATTAAAACCTATTGATGTACAACTCAACAATATTTATGACCATTTAATCCGGTACTAGCATATCAGTACTTCGAGTTGTAGTGGTGATACTTGTGGAGAAGCATTATTATATTATATTTATTACTATACTCCTATTATTATTTAATATCTACTATTTATTATACGACATTTCAACTTCCTCTTGGTTATTCTTGTTTTGGGTTGAAGTATTTTTGTTAGTTTTTGTGTTAACGGCAACAGGTAAAGCGACTCGTTTTTTTTTTTTTTTCCCTCTTCTGCCTAGTTTTCACACTTCAATCCTATTTCACCATTCTATTCATTTGTTTGTCCTTTTTCCTTTCTTTTACTTTTACTTTTCCTTTTATTTCTTCAATTATACAACCTTATCTATTCCTCCCACCCACCTTCTTCCAGATTTAGACATCATGTATAGACAATTCAGCCGTAGATTCACTTCATCTGCACCAGCAAGAAACTACGCTTCAACCATCAAGAACTTGAAAATTAACCAGGATACCAAAGTTATCTACCAAGGTTTCACCGGTAAACAAGCTACTTTCCATGCTGAACAAGCAATTGCCTATGGTACCCAAGTTGTTGGGGGTATCAACCCAAGAAAAGCTGGTACTTCTCATTTAGATAGACCAGTTTTTGGTACTGTTGCTGAAGCCATGAAAGAAGCCGGTGCTACTGCTTCCGGTATTTTCGTTCCACCACCACTTGCCGCCGCTGCTATTGAAGAAGCCATTTCTGCTGAAATCCCATTGGCCGTTGCCATCACTGAAGGTATCCCACAAAAAGATATGGTTAGAATTGCCCAAATCTTGAAGACCCAAGACAAAACCAGATTGGTTGGTCCAAATTGTCCAGGTGTTATTTCTCCAGATCAATGTAAAATAGGTATCATGCCATCTCAAATTCACCAAAGAGGTAAAGTTGGTATTATCTCCAGATCAGGTACCTTAACTTATGAAGCTGTTGCTCAAACCACTGCTGTTGGTTTAGGTCAATCTTTAGTTATTGGTATGGGTGGTGATCCATTCCCAGGTACTAATTTCATTGATGCCTTGACCTTGTTCTTGAACGATAAAGAAACCGAAGGTATTATTTTAATTGGTGAAATTGGTGGTTCAGCCGAAGAAGAAGCTTCTGAATTCTTGAAACAATACAACTTGACCAGACCAGAAGGTCCAAAACCAGTCGTTTCTTTCATTGCCGGTGTTTCTGCTCCTCCAGGTAGAAGAATGGGTCATGCTGGTGCCATTGTTGCTGGTGGTAAAGGTGACGCTAAATCCAAGATTGCTGCTTTGGAATCTGCTGGTGTTGTTGTTGAAAAATCTCCAGCTAGATTAGGTAAATCATTACACGCCGAATTTGTAAACAAAAACTTGTTATAGATCAAGAAGCAGGGGAAGAAAAAACTACGTGTTAGCTTTATAAAATAGTATTATCCATTAACTTCATAGAATCATCAGAGAATACATCAATCCTTTTTCTTATTAAGTTCTTTATGTTTGTTCAAACCTCTTTTGTTTCTTATCGCACGACCTATTCTTGTAAGTTTTTTGAACAAATGAGACTAAGACTAGTGTTGAAAGAGAGAGAGAGAAAAAAATTTTGATAGTGAAAATTTTCAATTCTTTGCAACTAGACAACCACAACCACTTTCCAAGTGTTGCAACAGTAGTAGATTACAATATTCAATAGCATAACGATGTTGAGATCCTTCCTTACGCCAGTGATTCGTTCCATCAAACCAGTGCCTATAATAAGTAGACCACTCACCATACAATATTTCTCCACATCATCCATAAATCATCGAATCAACTTATCCACCAGAACCAAAGAAAATGTCCACGATTTAGAAACTTTTTTAACATTAATTGGACGTAATTGCATTGAACATAAAGACTCATTTGAAAATGATTTAGATAAATTTTTACAAACAACTTCTGAACAAATGAAAGAAATGGGAATTGATACTAGAACAAGAAGATATTTATTAAGATGGAGACATAAATTTGTTAATGATTTAGAACCTTTGACAGAACACACCAGAGGTAAAAAGAGAAATGGTGGTGAAAGAAATGCTAGAACTGTTATTGCTAAGAGAAAAGCTTTGGAAAGATTGGAAGAAAAAGAACGACTTGCCCAAGAAGAATTGGAAGCTGAAAAGAGAGGTGAAAGATTGTTTTAAATATGCTAGAGCAGTTGTTATATTGTTACTAAATCGTGTAAATAGAATTATACAACTAAAGATGAACAATGCATGTAATTGTCTTTATTTATATTTTTACTAGTTGATGTGGAACCAGATTTCGCTTACCTGTGAGAAAACTAGAGTGAGGGAGAGAAAGTGAGAGAAAGTGAGAGTAAGTTTGAACTATTTTTTTTTTTTTTTTGGTATGTTTTGTTTTGGTTTTTTTCCAACCTTTTGTTTACCTTTACGTTTCTTACACCAAAAAAACCCACCCATCACGTTTCTCCTTGTCTTGCTATTTGCAACTCACGATCTTTCTATACCCCCATGGACAGCTCATTAGATCAGAAGCTATTGTCATTTCTAGCTTCTCAGTCGCTGGGGATTCCATTATCACCCAAGAAATCATTTAACATTCCCAAATATGACGTCAAATCATTAGAATCCAACTGTATTTCATCCCTATCAGATTTACTCTTAACCGTGAATGGTCAACCAGACAAATTTGATTCCATACAATTAAGGATACAATCATTATATTCTATGTATGATGGTAATAATGATAACGTGAAACTTATGGGGATATTAAGAAAACATCAATTGTTTATCGTGAAATTGTTTGAATTGAAACAAGTTGAAGTTGTCTTCAATCAATTAAGAATTTTATCCCACGAGATTAAAAAGCTATTTGGTATTGATAACTCAAGTGATAATACAGATGATGAATTTTTTAACGGTATCCCAGTGATCAATACTAATGATGATGAAATTATTCAATTGGTTGTTGCATTTCATTTCTTGACGTTACAATGTATTGCCCAATATTGTTCTAAAAATCTAAAAATGATTGTAAATAAGCAGACCCACGTATTAGTTTCATTGAAAGTTTTCCAAAAAATTCCACTGATGTTTTTGAAATCCAGCAATTTTACAAGATGGCAATCTTTGGCAATAAAAGATGTTTCAAAGTATAATAATAACACCACCAAATTACTTCACGGGTTTGTTAAACTTTTCCAAAATATTAAATCTGATAAATACCAAATTTTGGCAAATTGTTTAAAAATAAAACTTGTGGAAGTTAATAAAGATTTGTCTTTGTTGAAATCAATTAATGCTAGTCCTGAATTAACTCCATTTATTAATGATTCAGATATCCAAGAGGTTCATGACTTTTTTAACACTTCTTCTTCTACTACTACAGACAATGATATCCAAGAAGTGGCCAACGCAACTATGACTACCTCCAATGATTTACAGATAAAATTATCCTCGTCACCACATCTTATTCATGATGCCACGTTTCTAAAATCTTTAAACTCCATGTCATTGACTATGGATAAATGTCACACCATTATTGAATGGTTCAATGATAATAAAGATGATATTGATCAATTACTGAATTCACAATTATGTATTCTTGATTCCATAACTATATTCATCAAGCAACTGTTGAGTGAATCGACGGTTCCCCTTTTATCACTGCTGTTTGTCATATATCAATATTTTAAACAACAAAAACGAATGAGAAATATGTCTAACTTATTATTCAACTTGGGTAATAAATTACAAAATAACGAGTACTGGAATTTATCTATTGAATTTGAATGTGTTATTATGGAGAATTTCCCAACTAGTGAGAATTTCAAATGCTTGTTTCATAAACTAAACAAACCAACATTGAACCAACAAACATTTGCAAAAATTTTACATATTTTGGAGAAGTATAATAATGATTTGGATACATCGATCATTCGATTTATTAGTAAATCATTATTAACAAATCCAGAATTACTGTTGAATTATATTCATGATGAATTTAAATGCAAATTAGTTTTGGAGATTTTTGCAACCATGGAAAAAACTACAAATTCTATGCAAAAGACATTGATTTGTAATTCGGTGATTGATAATCTTAAATGGGAAAACAAAGAATTTGAATATAAAGTGAACTATTCCTATTATAATACTAATGGGTTGGATAACTACTTGGATTTGACATGTAAGACAGAATGCAGTGGAAATTTTTTGAAAATTTCTGGTTTACAATTACAGAAATTGATCAGTTTTGGATGGAAGGAAGATATTTTTAACAAATGCTTAAATAATTTTGAATCCTGGTTGAATGGATTGGATAAACGCGAAGAAATTTCTTTTTTTGAGTATGATATTTCCAAACAGATATTATTGTATGTGAAATTCAATGGACTTTCAGGATGGTTACTTCGAATTATTGATCAATTTCTTACTCATAATACCAACCCTGATGAATTCCAAAGATTGTTACAATTTGAACGTTGTCAGTTGTTATTAAAGCTTTCCATGGAAAATGAATTGTCGAACTCATTGTTGGAATTTAATCAAACTGCTAAGAATTGGAAATATATAAACGATGTTATAAATCTAAGTTTACTTCAATTTGAGTACTATATCAAAAGTAATAATTTAACAAAAGCAAAACAAAGATTCTTAGGAATATTAACTACATTAAAGAAAAATCCGAAGTTTAACATTTCAACATCAGCCGAATTACCATTAATTGAAAAATTTAATAATTTCTTAATAATTGGGAAATTCCAAATTTTATCAAGTAAATTGAATCAAAAATTGAATAATCCAACAATTGCATATCTTAATGTTAAAACAGGAATACAAATTTTATATTCCATTATTAAAAAATGTCCTAAGAACATTTGCAAAACGCAATCGCAAACATTAATGTGCGAAATATATCAAGCATTATTTGTTGGTTATAAGCAAGTGATCGAAATATCAATTCAACTTGGAATTTCAAAAAATTTATCATTTTATTTACATGAATGGCAAAAGATCAATAGTGATCATGAAGTTCCTATACTTAATTGTATAAATTTGTTTGAGATTGGTAATTACGGATTAAGAATGAATTATGATGATGAATTTGTGAAATGTCTTGATCTCGCTAAGGAATTGTATAATAGATATGATATCGTGAAGAATAACTTGACTGTTCAAGGTTATCATCAAGCAAATCAATTCAATTTGCATACCGCTCCTACTGATAATATATTCAAGTTTGAATCCAAAGATATCGATGCCGACGATAATGCAGTAATCAAGAACTCCAAACAAGAATTGTCACAATGTATAGAAGAGATATCTTCCAACAAACGAGTACAAAACCTAACTGATTCTGTTCAATTTCTTCCTGGAATAATTGGGCAGAGTAACACTTCATGTCCCAGAGAAATACTTGATAGATTGGTGAATTTGAAAAATAAAATTTTAAATGAAGCATCCAACAAACAAAACATTCCATTACCAAGAATGCAAAAGCTAGTCCATCTTCTCAATCAAACAGTGTCGACTTTATCTTCGTTAGCATCATTTAAAGGCGGTGATATCCTATCAGAACTTTATTATTTACAGGACATGGTTAAACATTATCCATTTCTCAATGAGTACAAGTTAATGAAGCATTCAAACAGAAAGGATTTACTACCAATTGAAATCCCTCAAGATAACGATGATGATGATGATAAAGAAGCTGTGAATATGATTGACTTCAATATTGATTTACTGGTTAGTTTACCTGAAAGTTGGGCAATCATCACCATTGATATTTGTCAATATACTGGAGATTTATTACTTTCCAAACGAACAAAGAATTCTAGCACACCCACATTTCTTCGACTCCCATTGAATCGATTCAATAAATCTGCAGGAATTCCGACCATGGATTTTAACCAAATGAAAATGGATTTGAATAATATTATTGAAGATAGCAATTTATCCACAAAACGATCAACCACGTCAAAAATTGTTACAGTTGAAGATCGGAAGAACTGGTGGAAATCAAGATTTACTCTTGATTATGAAATGCAAGATATTTTTGATCATATTGAGAAATACTGGATTGGAGGTTTTTTTGGATTTTTTGAAAACTACAATCATGAAGATAATGTGTTTAATAAATTTAAACAAGATTTTTTAAAAGTTTTAAAATCTTGTATAAACATTCCGTTTGATTTTACATTTGATGATGAAGTAATTAAATGTGTTTTTGCAATTACTGAATATAAACGAGAAGCAATTGATGATTTATTACGCTACTTTGTCAGTTCAATAACTTTCCATACTGATGATGATACTGAGAACACACAAGGAATCAATTATGCTGATGTCAAGATTGATAAATTTCATCAACAAGTAAAGCAATTATTAAACAAGTACAAGAATTTAAGGTTTAACTATCCAAATCAACATATTGTCTTAATTCCAAGTTCGAAATGTTTATTCTTTCCGTGGGAGTCATTGGAATTTCTTCGAAATAAATCAATTTCAAGAATGACTTCAATAATGATGTTGTTGAATATATTAAAATCAACCACTGGTGCTACAACCAATGTTATTCCTTCACCCACAATCAACAAACAAAATTTATATTATTTAATTAATCCTGGAGGAGATTTAAAAAGAACCGAAGATCGATTTCGAAAATATTTTACCAATAATAAATTATGGAGGGGTGTAATTGGGGAAAAACCCAATGAAGATAACATAATTGATGATATTTTGAAAAGTAAATTATTTATTTATATTGGACATGGAGGTTGTGATCACAAGAACAAAAAATCTCTCTCTATTTTTTTAAATAATCCTTTTTCCTTTCTTTTTTTTTTACCTTTTCCTTTTTTTTTTTAATCCAATTTATACCAATCATTAACTTTTTGTAAATAATGTTTACCTTCTAATTCATAATAATTATCTTTAAATTTTAATAATATGTCATACCAAGGATATTTATCTTTTTGTTCATCATTTATAAACCCAAGATTAACATTGTTAAATTCAAAAATTTCACCAGCATTAATACAAGTAACATACATATCAATTTTATTATCATAATTTTTTAATTCTTCTTTTGTTATTGGTTGATAAATTTTTTTATAATTCATTGAACGTTGTTTAAAATCATGAATTGCTAAATTATAATCTTTATCTTTATAATCATTATTATTTGATTTACAACTTATATTGTAATTTAATAATCTTTCATCATTACATTGAACATCAAATATAACAATTTTATTATTTGGAATTGATTCATTTAATAAATTAATCATTCTTATTCTTCTTTCCAATGTTGTATTTGTGGCATCTAAAAAACCAACATCAATTAAATTTAAATTTAAATCATTAATTAAATTATTCACCGTAATTGTAGCATATAATTCCCGATCTTTTTTACCTTGTTCATTATTTGGATCAAAAAATTTAGCATCATTAAATTCACTACTTGATGTTCTTCTTCTAACATCTCCAGCATTATAAATTTTGGATTTAAATGGAGTTGAAGTATTGATATAATTTTCAAGTTGTTTACAAACTGTTGATTTCCCACTGGCAGGTAAACCAACTAAAACAATAGTTAATTTTTGTCTAACTTGTTGTTGACTTTGCTGAGAATGTTGTAATAATTTTGAATCTATAGTTTTTGTAAATTCTAATTCTTGAATAGTTGGATGAAAAGGTAATGGTAATGGTAAAGGTTGTTGAATTAAACTATAATTTGATTTAAATAAATTTGAATCATTTCTTGATAAAACAGGTGTTATTGTAGCAGTTGATGTAGTTCTATTATAAGCTGGAGCATTATCAAATAAAGAATTTAATGAAGATGATGAATTAATAAATTTTAAATTATTTATTGGAGTGGGACTATTCGGACTTGAACTGTATTCATAATCGTTAGTTGTGGTTGATATTGGGGGAAGTTGTTTATTAAAGGTTCTATAAGATGAAGATGAAGATGATGATGAGTGCTGTTGTTGAGATTGTTGTTGTTGTTGTTGTTGATTCATTGAATTATTACTAATAGTGTCAAAAAATTCAAATGTAACTTTGTGATTATTTGTCATAGTCTATTGAGATGGGTGATGTGTGTGTTCTGGAGTAAGATGGTTGTTTTAGAGTATATAAAACAAAAAACAACTTTCTTCTTATATGATAATGATAATCTTGTTGGTAAAATGAAGTAAAGTAAAGTAAAAAAAAAAAGATGGTTTCAAAATTGGTTGGTGATGATGATGAGGTTATATAGAATATTGTATATTATATATTTTATTATATGTTGTGTGTGTTGTGTCTCTTTTTTTCCTTTTTTGTATGTCACATTTATTATTTCTTAATTTTACAGGTTACGTTGTTGGCGTTGTTGGTTGTTGCAAATGTTGCCGTTGTCTGCGCTCACCCGACGGTGACAGCACACAGCACATTCTTAAAAAAAAAAAAAGAAAAGAAAATATTTCATTTTTTACAGGTTACGATGCAGGCATATTTTTTATTTTACATTTTATATGCATGGCAAAGGAGGGGAACGTAAAAAGGAAAAATAAAAAAAAAAAAAAATGCACATTATTTTTTTTTCCTTTTTTTTATTATCACAATCCACACGACCATATTATTCCGAAGATACGAAAATATGAAATCTGAAATCGAAAGGGATGGAAGGATGGGAAGGGAACAAGGGAGAGAGGAAAGGTGGAATGGAATGGAATGGATGAAGATCTAACACGTTGTGTATCTCTATCTATCTATTATTTATTTTTGTAAAAACCTTAACTTAAACAAGGAACAACAAAAAAGAGATTCTTTAAAGTGGCGTTTAATACCAACTGTATCTATTTACGTCGACGATCAATCTCCCTCTCCCTCTCCCTCTCCCTCTCCCTCTCCCGAACAACCGATAAGTTTCCCAAATTTTTTTCATTCTGTTTGAAAGGAAACGGGAAATCTTCTGTACATACGTGTGTTGATTTAGTTTCATATCGTTTCGTTTCGTTTAGTTTCTTTTTTTTTTATGAATGACTCTTCCTTCTTCTTTCTTTCTTTCTTTCTTTCTCTGATCTGCCCTTCCTTCCCATGCACTTCACGCGGATTCGGCCGACTCAACTCGACTCGGGTCAAATTAAGTCGACATATGATCGCACCAATGCATGATGATGAATTAAAAAGCCATAAACTTAAGCTTAAGCTTAAGCTTAACCTCTGACAATAACAATAAACGGAATAATAATCCGAATTACCTTTCCTAATTAGGAAAACCTGTAAAAAAAAAAATAACAAAAGAAACGTAAGAGAACGAAAAATAAAAAAATTTTGACCAAATGTAATAATGGCCTGTCCGTGCGTGCGTGCGCAATCAGTTACACAAAAGTAGAAAAGTGGATGGCGGACCTAAGTCAGTCGAAGATCATTCACTTCAGTCAGTCGCATTCAGAGGACAAACG
Organism: Candida neerlandica; assembly: GCA_030557875.1. Taxonomy (NCBI): domain Eukaryota; kingdom Fungi; phylum Ascomycota; class Pichiomycetes; order Serinales; family Debaryomycetaceae; genus Candida; species Candida neerlandica. Next base: position 69,525 of record JANIWD010000033.1, read on the forward strand.
GAGCGAGAGAAATAACGAAAAAAGAAAAAACAACGAGAATTTGCACGCGTACCGAATTGAACCGAATACCACCAAAACCAACACGACACAACACAACGTGGTGGTGTAGGTACGAGATTTTCTTTTTTTTTTTCCAAGTTTGGATATTTTCGTAGTTATCAACTTGTTAATCTGAATCGTCATAAGAATGGGGGTAAAATAAAAATCACTGCACGATTGAGTCATTGCTTTATCATTTATCCTTTATCCCTTAAAAATTATGGTACTTCTTTGACACATTACGTAATTTCATTATTCAGCATAATTTGTGTTTTCTACGAATCTTTTAATTTTTAATTTTTTTTTTCGGATTCAAGGATGTTTTAAAAAAACTCCGTTGCATGAATCGTTGTCTATCCTTGGATCAACGGAACCTCAACCTCAACCTCAACCTCAATCCAAACCCTTGTTGACTCATAAGCAATTATACACAATAGAGCCAATCTCTGAGTCATAATAATAAAAATTGAATATTATCCCTCCCTCTCTTCTCCTCTCTCCCCCTCCCCCACTATATACTCCCCCTCCTCCTCCTCCTCCTCTTCATCTTCATCTTCATCTTCATCTTGAGAGTCTATAAACCGTCCACCGCCCGCCGCCCCACACGAGGCAGCGAACCAAAATATTTTTTTTTTCATTTGCCCCTCCCACCCCCAACGTTATTTTTTTTCCAGTGGTGGTGGTATTTGTGGTGGTGAAGGTAATGGTGGTGGTGGATCTTGTGCAATGTAACAAATTGTTTTTTTTTGACCGCGTGTGCAAATTCAAGGTTATCCTTATCCTTATACTTATCCTTATCCTTGTACTTATCCTTATCCTTATACATCTATTCCGTTCCATTATATTCAGTGTTTTTGGTTTGTTCTCGCCTTATTTGATGGCAGTAAGTTTGGTAATCTTGCGTCCAAATATCCGGTTGTTGTAGTTCAGACGAAGATATTATTATTTCAAGAACTCTTCGCATCGACGTAATCTTGCATAAACTGTAACCAACATTACAATCACCATCGCCAACTCCATCACCACCTTCATCTTCAGATATTGTGTCATATTTATTATTATACCAATTCTCTTGACAACTTGTCAAAATATCAAATAGATATATGTAAATACATCAACTCACGCACACAAACACACACTTAATCAGAGTTATTATTATTTCATTCCTAAAAGGAAACTACTAATACTACTACTACAACTACTACTATTGCAAATTAAATTGGTTACGTCATTATCAATATTTGATAATGATTATATTCTATTTACATTATTTACATTATTTACATTATTTACAATATTTACAATATTCACTCTATTACTTATTCACTCTATAACTTATTCCTCCTATTTCTCTTCTTCTTCTTCTTCTTCATCTTGTTGTTGTTGTTGTTTTTAAAACTTATATTTCGGATGATAAACAACTGGTTTATCTTTTTCTTTTTCTTCCAAATCCCATTTAGCTTTTCTAATCCCACCAATTTCTTCATATAAATTATGATATTTATTCATTATTCGAATTTTTTTTGATACTTTTTCATTTTCACCTGTACCTCGACTTAATGCTTTAATTGCCAAATCAAATATTTCAAGGAATTTTTCTTTATTTGGATCAATTAATCTTTCAATATTATAATTATATTCCCAATTCTTAAACCTTGTCGTTGGTAATGTTGTATATGAACATTTAATTTTATCAATTTCACTTGATTCCATACTTATTTTATATGCAAATAATTTTTCTTTTGATATTAATTGTTCATTAAAAGATCTTAATTCTTTGGCATGATTTTCAATATTGTTGATTCGTTCTTTTGAACTTAAATCCAGTCTAAAATCACTTGGGAACTTTTTGGAAAATCCTTGTAATGTTTCAACATCTTCTGGTTTCATTGGAATAACATATGCGGTTAATGTTGTTTTCCATTTAGTACTCTTGGATCCTGAAACAACCAATCGAAATGGAATTGATTTATAATTTTCATCCCCATATTCAAGTTGTAAATCTTTTAAAATATGCATTTTTAATAATTTTTGCCAAATTTCCATCGATACTTTAAATTGAGTTTCTCCAATTAAATGGGGTAAATTATCCACCAATTTAGTTTCATCCAATTCTCCGGCATTTAAATAATGATTACTTAAATCACCACCACCAATGCCACCAACACCAACACCAATACCATTAGTATTACTATTATTACTATTACTATTAGTATTAATTTTATAATATATTTTATCCAATTCTTCTAATGGTAAATATTGGAATCCAAATATTGAATTTATAGTATGATAAGCAATAAAAATCCCATCCATTTGTCCAATTCTTGCTTGAAATAAATATTTCATCATTGTTCCTGTTCTTATTAAATCTTTAAATTCTCGTTCAAATGATTCATATTCTCCATTTAATTTCCAAATTTGATAATCATTATTTATTTTTGATTCATCATTTGAATTATATCGAATATTACATGAAGCTCTAGTTTTTAAATCAAAGGTTCCATTTCCAGGTAATCTTTCATCATAACAATCCAATTGTGATCTCATTAAAAATGATTCATATGATGCATAATTATATACATTTTTGTTCTCAACACCAACATCTCTACTCCCTTTATAATCACGATGATATTTAACAAATTCATCTTCAGGATTTGTTAATAATACTTCCATACATTGTCCCATAGCACTTAAGATAATTTCCGAATCACATGAACGATCGGATTCAATTGAATAAATTGGTTTATTACTTTTAGTTGATCCATCAAAAAATTCCCCTTGGGGTTGTAAAATCATACTTGCAGGTAAATAATAAGTTAACCCAGTAAATGGAATTGTCCCAAATCTTTTTACATTAAATGGATTATAATTATTTAATAAATAATAAAGTTTTGATAACATTGCCGTCATTGATGAAGTACTTGAATAAAATTGTTTTTTATATCGTTGAGATAATTGACATAATTCTTTATGTTTTGATGATGGAGTAAATGAATTTATAGCATCAAAATTAAAATCTTTATAATTAATTACTTTTTTCAAACTTGGGGAAAAATTATATACCCTTGTTCTTGGATCTTGTAAGAAATGAACTCCCGGGGAAAATAAGGTTCGATCTAAATTATGAGCTAATTGAGGTATATCTTGTTTATTAAGGGGAATTATTTGATGAATTGGATTTCTTAATATATGTTTTGATGTATTATAAGATTCAGATAAATCTAATTTCTTTTTATATTTGAATATCTTGTCTTTTGCCTTTCTCTTTGTCTTTGTCTTTTCCTCTGATGATGATGATGATGATGATGATTCTATTCGTTCAATAAAATTATCAATTCTTTGTCCTCTAGTTTTAACTACCTTTTCTAATTTTCCAAATAAAACTCCTTTTTGAACATGTTCTTTCCTTTTTCGTGCTTTTGTTTTGAATTTTTCGGATCCTAGAGTATTTAATATATTATGTGATCTTTGAGCTAAGTTTTTCCCCCCACTAGTAGTAGTACCTGTAGGAGTAGTAGTTGTTGTTGGAGTAGTAGTAGTAATAGTAGTAATGGCGGGGGTATCATTTTTAAATGATCTTGTTGTTTGTGAAAAGTTACGTATTTGATAGATTAACCTTAGGGTATTATCAGAATAATGAATATATTTACCACTCAACATTCTCTAATAATATTATTACCTTAGTGTGTTATGGATTGTATGAAGTACCGTTATTTTTTGGAGTTGATCTATACTCATCGATCATGATGTTTTCTATCTTCAAATTAATATTTTTTTTTTTGTTTGTTTTGTTTGCTTTGTTTGCACCGAGGAAAAAATGGAGTAAGTCGGTCTTTATCAGTAAATTATAACAGCGAAAGTATCACCACCAGTACCAATAACCAGTAAGTAACAATACCTTCAAGATATCAACTTGGTTAATTTTTTGAAAGGATTTTGTTTATATGAAAATGTATTTGTCTGTACACACGTGCTAGGAGACAAAATCCTATTCTTGGTGTGTCTCTTTTTTTTTATGATGGTTGCAAAAAAAAAAAATTAACCCTATAAATAAATAAATAAATAAGCACAAGTAGAAGAATACATTTTGAACTCTTCTTCTTAAATATATATATATATATATATATATATATATAATGGTTTTTCACTAGTTATTATAGAATCAATATTGAAGTATTGATTAATTTACACCGTATTTATCTTTTGTTTCAGTTAAATAAATTACCAATTTGATACAAAAATAAACCAAATTTCAACAATAAATTACAAGGATCCAAATTCATTCCAAAAATTGAATAAATTTATTTCAGTTGACAGTTATTGTAGAAAGATACAACGAACTTGTATCATATTATATCATATCATATTATATTAATGTAATAATAAATCTTACACCTTTGGTTTACAATTAATAACCTGCAACAGCGTAAAACTCAAAATATTGCAACTTGACAAACTAACAATTTCAATTGGTATAAACCCATTATAATTGGTTAATATTTGATAAATATAGTTTTAATAATACATTTATGAATGAAAAGAGGTGATTCTATTATAGAACTATTCTTATATCGATATTTCTATGTACTGTATTCACTTCACTCTAAATCACGTGCAAACACATCCATTTTAGGGTTACAACCACCAAGGATTTTCAATTTTTATCCTGCATATTACTTACTTTATAGTGTACTTGTATACAATTTTTTTCTCTTCATAGTGTGCGCGTAAGTATGTATGTGTGTTAGTGTGTGTGTGTCTACTACGATGCAGCACTTTCGCACTAACAAACCTCGCAGGAACTGTCTGGTCTCACACTCTCTCTCTCACACACTCCACTCTCACACTCTGGTACCAACCACTCTCTGGGTTAGTGAAAAAAAAATCTTTCATCAGTTAAAAAAAAAATTTTGTTAGAAATAACTTTTCATATACTTTGTACTATAACAATCACTAAACAATGGGTATGTGATATATCTACTACCAACATGATAATATAATAATAATAGCAATCAATATGAGAATTAAAAGATAGACAAATAGACAGACATAATGGATAGATAGATTGTGTTAATCTCATTGGAAGTTCAATAGATTGGAGAAATGAGATGTAAAAAATTTTTATTTTTGGGATGAAGGGGGAAGAGGGAAAGGCAAGAGAAAATGTTCATATTATTCTATATTGAAATGGATTGAAATTCAATTATCTTCATGATACAATCTTAGATATCATTTGATTATTGTAATAATTTACTTTCAAAGAACGAATTTCATTTTGGTCACCAACCCCATTCAATACCAACCAAACACCAGACATCCAAAAACTGTCTAAACAATATTGTCTACTTTTCTTTTATTTACAAACTATTATATTATATTAAAATATGAATAACAATTTCAAAAATACTAACATTGCTTTTTTTTTTTATTATAGGTAGAGTTATTCGTAACCAAAGAAAAGGTGCTGGTTCTATTTTCACATCCCACACCAGATTGAGAAAGGGAGCTGCCAAGTTAAGAACCTTGGATTACGCTGAACGTCATGGTTACATCCGTGGTGTTGTTAAGCAAATCATCCATGACCCAGGTAGAGGTGCTCCATTGGCTAAAATTGCTTTCCGTGATCCATACAAATATAAATTGAGAGAAGAAACTTTTATTGCTAATGAAGGTGTTTACACTGGTCAATTTATCTATGCTGGTAAAAAAGCTTCCTTAAATGTTGGTAACATTTTACCATTGGGTGCTTGTCCAGAAGGTACCATTGTTTCTAACGTTGAAGAAAAAGTTGGTGACAGAGGTGCTTTAGGTAGAACTTCTGGTAACTATGTTATCATTATTGGTCACAACCCAGATGAAAACAAAACCAGAGTTAAATTGCCATCTGGTGCCAAAAAAATCATCTCTTCTGATGCTAGAGGTGTTATTGGTGTCGTTGCCGGTGGTGGTAGAATCGATAAACCATTATTGAAAGCTGGTAGAGCCTTCCACAAATACAAGGTTAAGAGAAACTCATGGCCAAAGACTAGAGGTGTCGCTATGAACCCAGTCGACCATCCTCATGGTGGTGGTAACCATCAACATATTGGTAAAGCTTCTACTATTTCTAGAGGTGCTGTTTCCGGTCAAAAGGCTGGTTTAATTGCTGCTAGAAGAACTGGTTTGTTACGTGGTACTCAAAAAACCGCTGAATAAATTATTTAATTAATACAAAAATTCTTCTAACAATATATAAACTTTACTGTACAAAATTTTTTACATAGGGGATAATAAAGAAAGAAAAAGAAAATGCATGATTAAATATATTAATTTTTAAAGGGTTTTCGAGTTGTTTTATTTTTTTAATACACATTTATATATACTTAATAAAAACCAAAATCTTAAGAGAAGAGAACTAGTTTAAGTAATCAAGTTCTCATAGTATTGAATAGAGATTGCAAAAAAAAAGAAGAAAATAAAGAAACACTATTAATTAGCAGGGAGTTTTTTTTGTAAAGAAAAGTTTTGATAGGACAATTATACAGAATGGTCTCCCACCTTAATAAGTATTAATTTCATCTTGCTGTTCAGAACATTGGTTTAAACATTTTGGATTCTCTTCATCATTATCCTTAACATTAACATTACCATCACAATCATTCTCTTCATCTTCATCATTATTAATATTTTCATCATTCATAGTTTCTTCAATTATAGTTTCACCATTATTAGCATTACTTTCATTAAGATAATCATCACTATTAATACAACCACATTCAACTCTATCATTTCTATCATTTCTATCATCAATATCATTGGTGTCATTTTGAGAACTTGTTCCTTCAATAACTTCCAATGATCCCAATCTGGTAGCAGCCCGTTCCACTTCAGCTACTTTGGACAAGTAAGCCGGCTTCAAGGTGATGTGTTTCCCATCAAGTTTCTGACCCTTTAAATTTTTAATTATATCCTCTAATTTCGTTTGCGAAGCATCAACAGTTGCCAAAACACTAACATGGGAGCCAGAAAGATTAATAGGATTAAGCTTTGCTTTTCTGGTTCTGAATATATAGATCTGGGTTGGATGATATTCTTTAAAGAATTCCCGTAATCTAGCATCAGTTATTTTGCCATGAGCTTTTGGAATAAGAATGGTATCAGACGACAACTCCGATCTTGAAATTGATTTCTTTCTATCTGGTCCTGTCGATGATGATGATGATGTATTTTCATTAATTCGTAATACAAACGGTTTGTTAACTATTGTGATCATAGGTGTGTTGTTGCTACTACCACCGCCCACGCCTGTACCATCACTACTACCACCACCACCGCTGAGTATAGTACCACTACCTTCAGCTTCTGGGGAATTTACAGATTTGTCATTATTGGAAAAGATCGATCTACGATCCGAACCATTCTTGGACGAGGAAGACTCTGATTTATTATTCTTTAAAGAAAAACGATGATTACCAGGGTTATAAGGTAAATGCTTCTTGACGGTGATTTTTCTATTTTGTAAAACATAACCATCAAATTCCTTTATAACAGCTTCTAGTTGCTCTTGAGTTTTGAATTCAGCATAAGCTATACCCAATGGTCTATGTCTACCACTCCGACTGAAATGGATAGTATAACTAGGGATCAAAACATTAATTCTTTATCATTCAAGTTAGTATAAAAAAAAAAAGAAAAACAACCAACAATCAATATCATCTTAGTTATTGCAAACTTACGGTTCATATTTCTTCAACAATTCTTCTAAATCACCTTCACTGGTTTCATAATTGAGATTCTTGATATAAACACGATAGTGTTTAGATGGATTATCGGACATTAGAAGATAGATTGTATGAGTTTCACTTGACAAACAATCTAACAAGATAAGCTTTGGTTGTCTGGTATTTTTTTTTTTTGCAACACAATTTGTATAGAGAAAATTAATAGGAGAGAGAGTGAGAGAAGATAAATCTTACAATTTAGCAAAACAAACCTTTGTAACGATTTCCATTTGCTTTATTTTTTTCGTTTTCATTTTTACTATTAATTTAAAAGCTTTTTATTAATACCGTAATAAAAACCCCATATATAAATTGTAATTTCATTTAAGTAAGAATAAATCTTCTAAATCGTCAAAAACAAAAATACAATGATTTATGTGAAACATATATGATACAGTTTAAAATAACTCAGAACCTTTTTCTCTGTTTAAGCGGATTTTTCAGCTCTGGCTTTAGCTAAAGTTTTAGCAGTACCGTGTAAAGCGTATCTGTGGTTTCTTTTGAATTTAGCATCAACACCTTTCAAAGATGGGTATTTGTAGGTCTTTGGTTTTTTAATACCGTTTTTGTGAGCCTTTTTGGTTTGGTTGTGGGCGGTATGGTTCTTAGATTTAGCCATTTTTCACTATAAAAGTAATTCAAATGTTAGTATTAATTTTTGATCCTTGAATGTGTCAAAAACATCTAGGTAGGGTGGATGACTATTCACGTTCACTCTGGTTGAGTTATATATATCCATTCATGTATTTCTTTCTTTCTATAGGTGGCCCCGTGCCTCCCTATTATCTCCTTAATCCTGATCTTCTACCGTTTCTATTCCATTTTAAATTATCTCTAGTTATATCTTTCTCATTAAACCATTAGAATGTAATATCTCTCTCTTTCTCTCTTTCTCTCTTTCTGTCTATCTCTCCCTTTCCATAGTTATTATCTGGTTCGTTGTCACATACAAATAATTCGATACTGTGGTAGTAGAAGCCTTCTATTACGTGAAAAAAAAAACTCTGATATTTTTTTTTTGTTCGACTAAGGCATTGGTTCACACAGCGAAAGTGCGAAGGAATTGTGGGTGTAGTATAAGGAAAAAAATACGGACGTGCGTGAGTTCAAGTTGTACGAATGAGGGTTATAACCCTAATCCACAATAAAACAAAAGAAAACAAAATAAGAATATTCAAACACAAACAGTACTAATATTTGCAGTCAAATCAAATCAAATACTGCTACTAATAATTAATCAAAAGGTGGAACAAAATGTGTTATTAAGCTAATATACAAAGAAGAAATAAGGTAATCGGTTATACTCTACAAATAAAATAATATAAAGGTTACTCTAATTAAGCAGAAGCAGAGGCAGAGGCAGCAGCAGCGGCAGCTCTGGCTCTTTTGGCGATCTTATCATTGGCTTTAGAACCCATGATACCACCACCCCAGTGTCTTCTGCTGTCTTCGTATTTTTCAATGAAGTTAGCGTTGATGGTAGAAACCAATTTAGATAATTCGGCTTCATCAGCAGAGTTAACTTCAGTCAAAGCAGCAACAGCAGAAGTCTTTTTGTGAACCAAAGTTCCCAATCTAGCCTTACCTTTAACAATGGCGTATGGAACACCCATCTTTTTACATAAAGCTGGCAAGAAAACAACCAATTCAATTGGGTCAACATCGTTGGCAATCAAGACCAATTTAGCCTTTTTGTTTTCAATCAAAGAAACAACGTGGTTCAAACCGTATTTGACAACAACTGGTTTTGGAGAAGCATCCTTGGCGGATTTACCTTCAGCAATAGCAGCGGCTTCTTTGGTCAATCTTTCTTTCTTTTCAGCAACAGTTTCTGGTCTGTATTTGTTGAATAATTTGAAAGCTTGAGCAGCAGTGTTTTTGTCCAAAGTTTGGGAGAATTGGGCAATAGATGGTGGGACTTTCAATCTCAAAGACAAGATTTTCTTTTGTCTTTGTAATCTGACGTAAGCTGGCCATTTAACAAATCTGGACAAGTTTCTTTTTGGTTGAACAGATTGACCAATACCGAAGTTCTTTGGGGTGGCTTCGAATAATGGATTCTTTTGACTGGTGGAAGCTTTAGATTTAGTAGCTAATGGAGCTGGAGCAACTTTTCTAGAAGAAGGCTGTGTCATTGAATAAAAAGTTAGTTTCCAAAAATTGGAGGTTCTCAAAATTAATCTCAACGAACAAATCCAATCACTTTTTACTCTACAGTATCATATAAAAAGATACTCAGCCTGTGCATCATAGAAGTGATGACACTGAAAGTGTTTTCCCTTGTGTAGTCAACCGGTGACACACACATCAAGGTACTAGCACAACAACAAAACCATCACTCCTTAGATGCACATAACCTTTTTTTTATTATCTTATACAAGACATAGAGAGACTATTGTGACATTCAAGGAGGATGTTGTTCCAACTATTGAAGAAAAAAAAGTGTCTATTGACATACCATTTTGATATATTGTAGATTATTGATAGATATTAGTTTGTAGAAGAAGAAGAAGAAGGAAAAGATGAGACTGAAAAAATTTTTTTTTTCACGTCCTTTGATGGTTGTGCAATTTTATTTTATTGAACCAGGTGCACGCATAAGAAGTTATATATTTGTGGAATATTCTCTATATAGTCTAACCAAAAATCCACAAGTTGCCAAATAAAAATAAGAATCACCATTCTTGGAAATCTTCAAACAATTCAATTCTCTTAGAAGTATTTAACTTCAAGGATTGAACTATAGCATTTCTAGCATCATCCACTAAATGTGGTGTTCCACAGGTGATAAATGCAATAGATCCATTTGCTTCTGCAATTTCTTGCGATACAATCTCTGCTGCATTTGGTCGGCCATATCTAAATTCAATAAAACTTAAAAATTCCTTCACTTGACCAAAAGATTTAGAATCATCACAAATTGAAGTATCCGATTTATCTAAAACCGGATGATTTTCACTTGGAGGTGCACCAGTGATATAAATAATTGGTTCTACAATTGATCCTTTCAAAGCAAGAAATTCATCCATGAACCATCTGATTGATTTAATATCACGAACTGTCCAGTAAAGTTTAATCTTTTTCGTGGAACAATCATGTCTTCTAATCAAATCAAGTGCAGCATAATAAAGACCAGGTATACCAGTACCAGAACTAAGTAATATCAAATTATCAAATTTCCTACCCGAATGAGGACTTGCATATGGACCTTCAACCAAGACATTGAAGGAAGCACATTGACTAGGTGTTACCAGTAACTGTTTGTAAAGTCCATGAGTCATACCTCCTTTCACTTTGATATAAAATGTCAAAGTGTTATTGTCAATCACTGAATCAACCATGGTGAAAGGATGTGATTGCCAGAAAGAAGCTGGTTTAAGGATATAAATATAAGCATATGCCCCTGGAAATGGTTTCCACCATTTTGGTCTTGGGATAGAAACTTTCAAAACTTCATTGGCAATAAGTTCAACTTGTGCTCTCTTGACACCATAAGTGGTAATTCTAACCAATCGGATCAACTTATCAAATCCCCATACGGCAACCGCAGCATAATAAGTATCAGGCAGATCAGGATTTGACGTATGAATCCAAGCACCAGCAATAAATAAAATAACCAAGATATGATGAACAATTAAGAAAAGTTCATAATTTGGATTTCTGAAAACTTGCCAGGAATGACCCATCAAGAGCCCCCCTGCCACCATAGCAACAACACCCCAAATCATATAACCTTGGTTAAGATATGAAGGATATGAATCAAATTTTTTCATGGTTACAGTTTTGGAACCAACATGAACCAATAACATGGCAAATATAATTCTTGCTGTCCAACGATGGAACAATACAAATCGAGAAAATGGCCAGCCAGTTAACCATTGTAAAAAGTTATTTCGACCAGCAAATAATATCAATAATGGAACATTAAACGCAACCAATTGTCCCGATCTATTACCCACAAGTAAAGCAGCAAAAGTTTCCGAATTTGGATAAATGTTAGTACCACAAAAGATTGCACACATGATAAACCAACCAACAAGAACAAGGGTTTCAAATCTTAACGGAGTAAATGCTTGTATTACTCGAAGATATTTTTTGGATGAAGATGCATGCGTGTGACCAAAAGTTGGAGCAAGAACAATATGACTTCTAAACCAATTGGTGAATGGACCATGTAATTTCTTAACAAGTGATGGGAACAAAAAATGAGACCAATAGTTTAATGTTCCAATGAGCATTACAACTCCCCAATATGAAAGCAATGCGGTACTGTACCAAATACTATAGTTATCATTCAAAACACCTCTGTATAAATCTTCTAATGTTGACAAAACTTGATCACGTTGAACAGCAACAGGGTAGCTAGAGTTAGTATCGGAATTACTTCCACTACCACGCCTGTTGATAAATCTGGTCGCATTTCTATAGGAATTCATCAAATCGCTCACTTTCAAATGACAAGCAACTAAATAAGGCTGATAATAAGATCGATCACGGGACCCAAAAGTATTTATCAAACAATATGCCATCGAACCAACGGCAGGTTGATTGTTCAAATCACAAAAGGGTTCAACAGAAGCATCACTGGTGAAATCAGTAAGCAAAGTGCTGCATGCAACATAACCAAGGTCAGCCCTTCTGGTTACACTAATGGCAGTTGAAGTTGTAATCAAGATAAGATAAACGGAAAAATTAAATAGTTTCATAACCAATTATTATTATTGTTGTTGTTATAGTAATGATTTTAAATCGAATTCCTTAGTAGAAAATAACGAATAATAGACTAGGGATATATACATTTATATACAAAGAAAGGAAAGGAAAGAAAAAGCCATTAGCCCATTCTTATATCTACGATAGAACAACCAACATATTCGGGATACAAATTACAATTGTAACCGTCTGAAATAGGCGTTGCGGTAACTTTATCATTATCATTTGTGGTATTGTAATTGTAGGCTGAGCCATTCAACCACACAAACACATATACATACTTAAACAAGGGGGGAGGGGGGTGGAAGGAGGGAAGACATGAAACCTAATGCACAAAGTGCACAAATTTGATTCTAAGAAATTTATCTGTGGATTTTCGTTGTAGCAGTATTAGTAGTAATTGTAGCATTAGTAGTGGTTACTGACATGTATGCATTGTTCTTGCTACCAAGAAAAAACACAAACACAAATATGATTTACTTAGGTTAGCTTTTTTGTCAATTGACGTAGGGGGAAAAAGGATAAAACCATACCCGGATCAACCCTAGATAGACAGATGAAATCCCATTGTAGTAGTAATACTTGGTTCACTGGGCATTAATAAGCATTACTAAATAACAGCTTCAAATTACCATATTACGCTAATCGAATCGACTGACTATGTTACGTTGCTTGGGTTGCTTGGTAAATCAAGTTAGAGGACCTCGTGTAGTGCATGAATTTGAATCTCGTGGGGACGGGCCACACTAAGCCACGCAACCACCGGTTATTGATGCAATTAGAAATATACGTGAAGCGGCTGAGTAAATACAAAACATTATAATTACAAGGGGGTGGAGAGAAAAAGAGAGAGAGAGAGCGGGAGAGCGAAAGAAGGATGGAATAGATTAGAAAATTGTACAAGGCTTTGAAGGTTCTTTTGTTTTTTTCCCCTTGTTTTCTTTGAGTCTAGACTTAACGTTGTTTGTTGCCGTAATAGACAATGTTCCATGTTTTATTGGGTGGGATTATAATTCCTCATAGCTGTAAAAGGTTTGTCAGATAGTTGTCCATATCTCCGAATAGCCACGGGAAATATATAACGGTTAAAAATTAAATGCGAATAAATAAATCAAACTAGTTTGGATTTGCACCCAAATAAATTGAAAAAATGGTTTAACCTCCGGTGCCCTTGTTTGTGTGCCCGTGGGTAGGCTCAGATTCTCACTCTGATGCAGATTCAAACGCAGACTCAGACTCTGTGGCCACTCCTACTCCCACTCATACTCTCAATGACACTGTCACATACACCCTGACATATATCATTTGATTTTTTATTTTTTTTTTTTTTATTTTTTTACTTTGTGTGTAGCACGTGAAAAAATTACACTGCCATCAAAATGATAAAATTCTTAACCCAAATAGGACAAGAAAAAAGTCTCACACTATTTACTCCTCCACCACCCGCATAATAATTTTCCTAATCACATTGATTTTTTTTTTTGCCAATACTTTTTTAGAAGTTTATTTGCCATTTTCATTTCATTCATTCATCCAATTGTTGATTCCTCTTAGTTCATAGTTAATTGATATATTATGGCTGACTCCAAAGATCATATACGTGCTACATTGGAGCCGTCGGATACAAAACTATTAACCAATACCCCGACTTATAAATTACTAACAGAATCACCAAAGTTGGCAACAGCATTATCCCAAATCTTCCCATATTTACTATTAATTGACAATGTATTGGAGATTATAACATGGACAAATGAGGACCATTACCAGAACTTTTTAATCATGACAGCATATTCATGTATCATTGTTTATTGGAATTGGATCAGTCATGTGATATTGCCTATATTAATGACGTTGGCATTTGCCAGTATAGTCTGGTCAATAAGTTCAGTTATTTATGATTCCAAATTTGATGAAAAACCCACCATTGATGAAGTGTTGTACACTTTACATAATATCACTGTTCGAAGTGAAATATTATTACGACCAATACAATATGTACCATTTAAAGCACGAAATTTTGTTAAAATGACCATTGTGGGGATTATTTTCACCCCTCTCAATATTCTTGTGATGAAAACTTTTATCTCACCTCAGAAATATTTATGGTTCCTAGGGATTTTCATGTTTACATTTCATTCCCCATATGCAACTGCAATAAGAAGTTTACTCTGGAGATCATTATATGTCAGAATCGTTATACTTTATGTCACCGGATTGGAAATTAAAGTCACCAAAGATTATGACCCAAAAGAATACCAAACAGTTTCTCGCGTTGTGAGTGCTGCAAATAGTGATGTTGAAGGAATGGGAGGTGGTATACCTGTATTGTCCGATTTCAAAATATTAAAGAAAAGAATGGTCTCACCAACCCAATTAAAACAGACGGTATTGTTTGAGATTTTAGAGAATGAGAGACGATGGTTAGGAATAGGTTGGTCTTCATTATTGTACCCTAATGAACGTCCGAATTTTTGCTATGGTAAAACGTATAATTTGGCTCCCAATATTAACGAACATAAATCGAATTTCCCATTTCCTATATTCGAAAATGATTTGTATTCATATCTGTGGCAATGGATAGATGATGAATGGAATCTTGAACTTGAATTTGATAAAGCCAAGGCTCGTGAAGGGTGGGTATATTATGACAGCAGTTGGGAGAATGGAAGGGTAAGAGATGGGTTCAGTCGTTATACCCGTTCAAGAAGATGGACAAGACGTGCAACCTTAATTATCGATAAACGAGATACTGTGTATGATGAATAAATGAGTAAATGAACAAGAAAAATGAATGAATATATAAGTGTATATATTTTGATAAAAAAAAAGATTCACTAACTGATATAGGCTATTCTAGTAAGAAGTGTCAGTCGTAAAAAGAAAAAAAAAAAACAAATGACACAAAGTGGTAATCGCATGGCATCTCTCTCTCACATAAAAAAAAAAAAATTATCTAGAATTGAAATTATCATTTCAAATCTTTTTGTAATAGTTTGATCAAATACAAGATATCCCACCATATTTGATATAACATAATGAGTGCGTCATCAAATCTAGAATTTAAAGATATACCTAAGAAATACATAGATCCTTTAGCAGTTAAAGACATAGGTGAAGGATCAAGAGTGAATGGTAAGAATTGGAAAATCAAAAAGGATGCTTTCAGAGTTCGAACCATTGGAGTTGTATCAAAAACCAAAAGAGATTCATTTAAACAACGTGAATTAAAAAAATTAGAAGAAGATCAATATAAAGCAAGATTAAAAGAATTAAAAGATGAAAAAGAAAATGCTAAAAAACAAAAACTTGATGAGTTGAAACGAAGACGAGAAATTAAGGAGGAGAAGGAAAGATTTGAAAGAATGGCAACTAAGATGCATGCTAAGAAGGTGGAGAGAATGAGAAAGAGAGAAAAGAGAAACAAGTTGTTGAAAGAACGTTAAATCAAAACATATTACAAAGTGTGTGTGTATGTGTATGTGTGTGTTTTCATAATGAATTTTTTTTGTTTTTGATTAGGTTTAAATACATGAAGGTGGTTTTTTATTTTCAGTTTACCCAATAGATACACTTACCAGTTTATTAGTCGATGTAAAATATAGAGTTTTCCTTAGCTTTAATCATTATAAGAGATTTACACACATTTTAGAGTCCTATTGTACAATGTAAGTGAGTGTCTAGCTCTAGTTCTAGTTCTATTTCTAGTTGTGTAAATTCTATATACAGTAAAAAGACAATAAAGTACGACCATCCTACATATTAAATAACTTAATATGACACCTAACTCCATTAATTCCGTGGGAATATTGTTACTCTGGCATTTGTAGGAAAAGGTATTCATTGTTAATGTTATTGTTAATGAATATGCGACATTTAATTTTTATTGGCAAAAGTGCACGACACAGAGACAGAGATAATAGTTCAGTGTGTGAATGTCGTAATGTCGTAACGTCGTAATGTCGTCGTTGTCGTTGTCGTTTGTCGCATTGCGCTAATTAAAACAAAAAAAGGTTTAAATTTAAGGTAACGTTTACTAAATTAAATATAATAATAATTATTATATTAAGAGTAATATTAGTTAGAGGAAGAAGAAAGGAAAAACTCTCCTCTAATATAAACCATTACCATACCAATTATACCTTTTTATACCATTTTATTTGTAATCTACAATATTATCATCTTTATACATTTACACATTGACCATATATATAAATCAATTGAACAAATAAGCAAAAGAGAAGGATAGATAGAAAGAGATAGAAAGATATACATTTTCGTAGTTAATTAATTTAAAACAAGCAAGACGTAACCAAAAAAAAAAAAAAAAAACAAGGGGAGAGAAAGAAAGAAAAAAAAAAAAGGAAAAAGGAAAAAGAACGCAAGAACGAAACAACCCAAAAAAACAACAACATCAACAACAGGAACAACAAGAGCAACAACATAGAACATAGATCCTATTTCTTACTATCTTTCCTTTATCAATATCTCACTCATTATCCTTTTTATATCATTGATTAATTGGGTGAACCCATTTTATAGAAGACAATTATCACAGTCGCCACTTTTTTTTATCTTAGCTACAAACTAATTGATACATTTGCTAACCACAAGGGAATTTACTCACAGGGGACAACACAACACAACACAACACAATGGGCGATTATTTGAATGAAAGTCCTTCTGACTTTACATCTAACTCCACCAACACCAATACCAATACCAATACCAACAGCAACAACAACAACTATACAGATTCCGGAACTCCCAACTTTAGCTACAGCAACAACTTTAATTACGACCCCAATTCATCACAACAACTGCAACAACAACAGAACCAACCATTCAACCTCAATTTCGATTCAAGTACCAACAACAGTAACCAGAATGAATTCTCATTAAACCTTAATTACAGTGGGTATTCTGGCAAGGGTGACCTGACCACAAATATCACCAATTCCACCAACTCAATTGCCGCTTCCAATTCGGCGTATAATTCTACTTCCCAACTTGCTGGCACCCAAGATTATTTGAGTCCAATGGGGTTCACTTCTTATAGCAATGCATCCGATGCTAATAACACGTATGGTGGTGGAGGCGGCTCCAATTCCGGTTCTTTCACCAATGAACCATTCTTGGATGATGTTGCCTTTTCACAAGCAATATTGGGTCCACAGTTACATTTACTGAATAGCAACTCATCCCCACAACCAGTGTCACCTCATCAACCAGGTCAACAACAACAATTTATGAACCCAGTTTCAAATTCTGCCAATCTTGATGAACTCATATCGCCCCAAAACAACGATGATTCCTACCTTAATCCCCAATTTTTCTCCCCATCAAATAGAGGGAACAATTTTAACGCCCTAGGTTCCATTGCCGAAGATAATAAAAATAATTTATCTTTTAGTCCAGATACCAGAAAACAAAGCATTAGTGGTGCTTCATATGGTAATGCCCCTGACATAAACTCCGGATCATATTTATCCCCTCAATTCAATCCTCCCATTGCTTCTCCTGGTTTTGATGCTGGCTCATATTTAAATTCTCCTCCACCACAACTTGGAACCTCTGCTAGATTAGATGCCCTTAAGTTTGAAGATATGAATGATGCAAAATTAAGTACATCAATCCCTCATCCACCAGTGAAACCAGAAAACTGGAATGCCTTATCCCCACCACCACAAACAGCAACATTGAGTTCATCCGTACCAAGTTCATCCGGAAATACATTGGCTCGCGACGTACCTACCAAACAATTGAGTAAAGAAGAGAAGATGAAGAGAAGAAGGGAATTCCATAATGCTGTCGAAAGAAGAAGACGTGATTTAATCAAAGAAAGAATAAAAGAGTTGGGAATGATTGTACCTCCTTCATTATTAAATCCTCAATTATGTGCAGTACAAAGATTACAACAAAAGCTATCGGCAGAGCCTACTGAATTGAATGATCTTATTGGTTCGATTAAAGTCAAAGAAACCAAACCAAATAAATCCACTATTTTAAACCGATCAGTGGATTATATTAAACATTTGAATTATGTTTTGAAGCAACAAGAAATTGCCCGCGAGAATCTATTAAAGCTGATTGAATTATTGGAAAATGCAAATAAACCAAGTAATTTTGCTGTTGATAAATATCAACTTCCAGGTGCCTTACAGTCCCAATTATTGGGCATGACAGCTAGTGCAAATCAAGTCTCCAATGATTCTAGAACAAGCGGAGATGTTAGTAATTACAATCCCGATGATTTCTTTGCTGATATCGGTACTAGTACTGATAATTTTTGAGTGTTCAATGTGATGATGAATTGACCCATCACACACACCATCCTCACCACCACCACCTTCACCACCCACATGTATCCGGTTCATGTTGTATGTTGTATGTTGTTATTATCTCTTGTATTACGATCTTAATTTTCTTTTTTTCTAGTTTGTATGTTTGTTTGTATGTATGTTTTTTATTTTGATTGATTTATGTTTGGGTTAAGTAATAGACACTTTCAATTTTATATTATTAGTATTATTAATTTATTTATCATAAGTTATTGTAATTATTCAGACTTAAAGGATCCTCTATCCAATTTGATCGCATACTCTCCACACCCCACATTTCACGCTCCTTTTGTTATTAGGAAAAAAAACAAACTTCAAAAATATCTTTTGTAATTTACTTATTTAGTTAGTTAGATAATTATATAATTATATAAGACTACGTTCTACATAATCTTTAAAAGAATCCACCACACTTGTCAGACTCTTAGCTTCCAAAAATGATTGTAATGAAATTGTAACTTCTTCATTATATTGTAATTCCCGTTTTTTCTTTATATCCAAAATTTCTAAATTTAAATTATTTGTAATATCATCAGTTTGAATATTTTTATCAATTCCTAATCCTCCTAGTGTACCATTTTTTTTGGTTTTTTCTTTTCGTAATAATTTTTCATAAAATGATTTCCCTTCTAATGAACTACTGGAAGTTTTTTTAAAGATTTTTTTAGAAAATTCTTGAAATTTCTCTTGTTTGGAAATTTTTGAAGATTGGGAACTACTTGTATTCTCTTCTATATCACCATCTTGATGTTGATGTTGTGTCAAAATATTCGAAGTGTTCAAAGCATTGGAGGTATTGGAGGTGTTGGAATTAGATGTAGTTGAAGTAGTAGTAGTAGTTGTTGGTGTTGTTGTTGTTGTTGTTGATGTTGTCATGGTTGATTTGTTAGGTGGTGGAGGAGCCCTACTTGGAATAAATTCAAGACTACTATTATAATTTGTATCAATAGTATCTGGTTTACCAAGTACTTCAATCATTGTATTCTTTGAACTAGTGGTTTTATCTGAACTTGACGAAGACATCCTAGAAACCATTTTCTTTTCGTTATTGCTAATATTGTTATTATTACCACTACGCAAGGGACGAAAAGGAGAACGGGGAGGAGGAACAATAAGAAGGTGATGATGTGATTGAGGTTGAGGTAAGCTATGAAGTGATGAATCTATACCTTTGATGAAAGTAAAATGTTGAGCTTGTGGGGGAGTTGGTGAGGAATGAATATACCGATTATTCTGATTATTAAACGATGAGGAGGGGGCAGAAGAAGAAGACTTGGATTCTAAATTCAACGAAACTGAGGATGGTGAAGAAGAAGTAGAATCTAATGACACCAATGAAACTTTATTATTAATATAATTAATATTATTATTATTATTGTTGTTTGTGATGTTTGGAGAAGACGTTAAAGTGATAGTAGAATTATTAAACTTATACGTGTTGTTGTTTTTGTAAAATAATAACTCTTTTAAATGTTTTTTCTTACTTGGATGCATAAACTGGATATATCTATCCTGTGGAATATTAAAAGAAGAAGAAGGAGAGCTTGTTGTTGTTGTTGTTGTTGATGATGACGACGATGATGCTATTGGTAATAATGGTGATGATAATTTTTGAATATAATCATCCTTCTTTTCAATATTATAATTATTATTCTTATTATTAAAAATATAATTATTATAATTTCTGGATTCTGTGCACCCTTCTTCCTCCTCCTCCTGCTCTTCTTCTTGCTTTACTTCCTTCTCTTTCTCCCCCTTTTCCTGTGGCTCGCTGTTATTCTCCTCTTCATCGTCGTCTAATGTGTCTTCAATATTTGTTATGCGTTTTAACGCAAACACATTTTTTTTAAAGTTGTTTCCTTTTCCTCCACAAACTGCACCACCAACTGCACCACCAACTGCACCGCGCGCGAGGCCATTCATGTATGTCGTCGTTGCTGTTTCATCATCTGCGCCTGCACCTCCTGTTCCCGCATTTCGCTTATTATAATTATTATTGTTACCACCACTGCCATTACACGATAAATTTTCAAGCCATTTTTGATGATGGGATAACAGTTTATTCTTTGAAACAATAAATGAAACCAATTCTTCATCTACACTGGCAAATCGTTTGATTTTTGAAAATTCAATTGGATCTTTTAATGATACATTTTGTTGATTTGCAATTCGTTTCTTGCCAAATCTCCTTGTTGCACTTGAACTTGAACTTGAACTCGAACTTGGAGTTGGAGCTGGAGTTGAAGGAATGGCGTGAGTGTGAGTGTTAGTGGGAGTGTGAATGGGAGTGTTTTTGGTTGAATGATGAAGGTCAGTTAAAAATTGGAACGGAGCCGTGTTTACATTGGAGGGTAATTTTGTAGAAGGAAAGGATGCTGGTGTGACTGGGGAAATTTCAGAACTTGTAATAGTTGAATTATCAAAGATCCTATCTTTAGGAGTGATAGCAGAAGTAAAGAATTTTGCACCTGTTTGACTAGGTGGAGTAATTGGCAGTGGAGGGGAAGGATTGTCTTTGGTTGGAGTTGCTTCTGCTAGTTGATCTTCTTGTTGTTGTGGCTGTGGTTGAACTTCCTCTGGTTGTTCTTGTTCATCTTGAAGTCGCTCTTGTTCTTCATGATGTGATGTATTATTGTCTGAAAGTTGAACCTTTGGTAATGGAACACCATAAATTTCTCTTTTGGGAATTGGATGACTGTAGTTCAAGAGTTCTTTCTGAGAAGTACCTTCTTGAACACCACTTTCATGATCATCATTATTATTATTCTTCTTGGTATTGATAATTGAAGGTTGGAATGAAAAAGTTGCTGTACTAAGAGATCCAACAATGGATGATTTATCATCATCTTCAATTTCTTCTTCTTGGGAATTTACCAATTCTCCATCACTTATAATTTCAATTGCTTCAATTCGGGATTGGTTTGTAACGGTTTTGTAAACATTTATAAACAGATCTGATTCCACTGTAGTATCTTTCACATCCACATCCACATGATCTGTTTCCTCTCTACTTGCCGATGTGGATGTTGTTGTCTCAGTTTTTTTACTGGGTTTATTGTTGGGTTTGTTTCTCTTAAGTTGCTTTTCTAATACTTCCAACTCTTTCCCATCATTCTTAATTAAATCAACAGTATTTTGACCAACATTAAACGCTTTAATATCTTCAATTGGTGTTTTTGCAATATATTCATGCATGTCTGGTCTTGGAGAAATAATTGTTTGAATATAATAAGGGTATATTGGATTATTAAGTTGATGATATATTCCTTCACTACCACCTTCCGATGTAGAATTGTGGGATTGTAATTTCTTTGATGATGATAAAGCTGATGATGGGCTATTACCTTGATTTGTATTTGAAAAGAAATGAACTGGGATTTTCATGGTGTATTTATATATATATATACGTAAGTATTTGCACCCAATTTTGCGAAACTAAAAAATTCGATATATGAACCTCAAACAGGGAGTTATAGTATAGTAATAATAATAATAATAAATGTTTTTAATTTGAATGATAGTAATTAGTAATTCAAGAAATATTAAAATAAAATAAAACAAGTATGAAGATTGTTTTAAATGAATCTGAGATTACGCGGCAAAAGCAAAAGGGAAGATCCTTTCGAATTTTTAAATGGGTAGTTCGGTATGTGAAACTACTTACTGTGATTTGTGAAGGGGGTGTAAATAGTAGTGATAGTGATATAGTGTTTGTGGTTCTTTTTTTTTTCAGGGAAATTGAAAGAAAATAACAACTAAATAAATAAATGAAGAAAAACAAAGACAACTAAACTTGATACAATTAAATGAAAATTCGGTGAAATTTAGTTATAAACAAGAGATCGTTTGCTTTTTTGTTTTATCCTACAAAAAAAATCCTTTGAGTGGTTGCAGCCCTGGACATGATTTCGCATCAAAAGTGTTTCAAAGTGGATGCTAAAATATATTACACAGTACTTTTTTTTATTGCTCTCTCTCTTCTAACATTGCGTGTATTATTTATTATTTTGTACCTATAATCACTTGAGTTTCAAATATGTAAAACTTACCCTTCTTACTCTCCCTTATTAGTTACGTTTTTGTTTCTTTTTGAGTTTTTGAGCAAGTGAACGAACATTAGCTTTACTATCTACATCTTGTTCATTAGTTGCTTTTCGTTTTGAACTCTTGTGGTTATTATTGTTATTTTGTACCTTATTGTTTGCTTTTTTACCTTTATTTCTATTGGCACGTTCTTCCAAAATCTTCTTCATGGTTTCAGTCTTTTTAAATTCACTATTGGTTGGATCAATGGCATAATCATGACTTTCAAAGATTTCATTGAAACGAGGATCATTAAGATTAGCAACAAAATCATCTTGAACCATTTCTTCATCAATATTCTTTTTCTTCTTTCCTTTTTTATTCTTTTTCTGTTTTTCGGCTTTTATCACATCTTTCATATTGAAATGATCCTTAGTGTTACTATCTTGATTATCCATCAAAACCAACTCTAATTCAGCCTTAGATTTTTCATCCATCTCTTGACCAGGTTGTTTCTTCTTGTTGGATTTAGAAGATTTAGAAGATTTAGTAGTGGTAGATTCTTCGTCATTATTATCATCGGCTTGTTTAGATTCTTTAAACTTGGCCATTCTCTTTTGACGACGTTCTTTTTCTTTCCTTCTGTATGCTTCAATTGTTGTTTCTTCCTTTTCCTTTTCTTCTTCATCTCCATTTTGTTTATCGTTCAAACCTGGATCAAAAGTAATTTCCATATCCACATCATCTTCAGTGGCTTCTTTACCAAATTTAGTAAATGTTTGTCCCAATAAACTTTGGTATTTTTCCTTTATGGAAGATCCATCTTCAGCTTCACTTTCATCACTATCACTTGCCAAATAAGCTTTGAAATCATTTTCTTCAATTTCCTTTTGTGATAATGGTCTAGATGATAATGTTAATCTTTCTTTTGGAGTTTCATCCCAGGTTAATTTGACTTTGGAATGTTGTAATGCATCAGTAACAAAAGTTGAATCAGGTCTATAAGATGAAGGAATTTTATTACAAGTATCTTTGGCTTCATCTTGATCAAATTCCATATCTTCAGGAATATATCTTAAATCAAAAATATTTGCAGTTGATTCATATTCAGTACCATCACAATTATCATAAATCAATTTTGAAGTTTGTACTGAATCACAAGAAACCACAGCATAGAAATATCTTAATCTTTGTAATTGATAACGACGTAATGCTTTACTATCATAATCTTCATTACCATCATCTTCTTCATATAATTTACGTGCAATCTTGGCCAAATTTTCAGTATCATTAGCATCAATATCAGAATCAATATCATCTGAATCCGAATCCGAATCCGAATCGTCGCCACCTTTTTTACTTTTTTTTGATTTCTTACTCTTGAATAATTCTCTTGGTGGACCTTCAATTTCTTCTTTTTGAATTCTTTCTTTACCAAATTCAGACGGATAAATTGTAACTGATTTTATAGATCCTCCTTTTGGTACAAATGATATAAAAGTTGCCATTAAATCAACAGCTCTAATATTATCCCAATCCATATTCACAACTGCAAATGAACTAGTTGGATCAGATTCATCTGGTTTACCTTCCTCTATTTCAATTTCTGAATCTTCTGCTTCATCGTCAATTTCTTCATCATCAGAATCAGAATCAGAAGATGAAGAATCTTCATCTTCGGAAGAACTCATTAATCCTTCACCTCTAGCTCTATCAAAAACTGGTTCTTCTTCGTCTTCATCTTCTTCATCACTTGAGTCTTCTTCATCTTGTTCTTTTTCTTCTTTTTGGATTTTAGCAGTTAATGCTTCCAAGTCATCATCATTTTCCTCTTCATCATCTTCACTTTCTTCTTCACTTTCTTCTTCTTCTTTATCATCTTCGTGTTCATAAAACTTATCCAAGTCATTTGATTTATTACTAATTTTTCTACCATATCTATCAATCTTGACTTTTTTACCCAATGCACCAACATTCAATTTATTCAATTCTTCTTTACTAAATCTATCATCAACTTTAACTTTCAAGTTTTTAAAATTTGGCATTCTAAATCTTGGATCATTATGAACGGATTTAAAACGTTCATCTTTAGTTATTGGTTTCTTAGAACCATCCTTTCCTTTGTTATCCTTGGCCATTATATCAAATGATCACGTATAATATGGTAGGTTGTAATACTGAATACTGAAAAAAGAATAACTTCTAATTAAACTCATCTCGAAATTTCGATGTATATATCAATTAATTTTTTTTTTCCGGTTCTGCGACAGAACCGAAGGAGAAGAACTTCGCGCTACACATAATATAATATAATATAATATAATAAGAACTAATACACTTTTTCTTATACCGATCCACCTGCTGCTCCATGATTTCCAACTAATCCAGCCATTTCTAAAAATGCCCTTTCTTCTCCCAAATTACGAATATTCACATTCTGTCTAGCTTCAGCTTGTTTTTCTTCCCATTCCCATTGTTTTCTTTGCTCTTCAAATTCCTTACCTGAAATCAACACACCCCACACTTCTATTGCTGTAATGGTGAATCTATCTTCATAATCTTCTTGCGATATATTAAGTTGTTGTGATGGATGGAAAAATTTATCATTACTAGAACTCAGATTCACAAGATGTCGGAAAACTCCAAATTCCAAATTTGCTTCAATTGTTAAAGATACATCACCAGGAATAAATCTTTTGGTTTCGTTCTTGTTCAAAGGTTGATTATTTCCAAAACCTAATCCCATTCCCAAATTATTGAAATAAATCAGTCGTCCTTGTAAGATATTACTATGAACACTGGTGAAATAATCTGCCCTTGGCAGAACAGAAAGGATAATTGATTTTTCATCACCAAAATTATTCTTATTTGAACTCTTCCAAGGTTGGTTTACAAATACCGCGTATGTTATTCTATCATTATTATGTTGCCAATCTCGTAAATGATTTTCCAGGGCAAGGAAATGTCTCGGGTACATTTCATCAAATTTCTGATATCTTCTATTAGTTTGCATTGTTTTTGATTTAATTCTTTTCCCACTAACCACAACCAAAGTTGGAGCTTGCCATTTGAATATTTTGGTTTCCAAAGATCGGATAGAAAATCCTGCTTCTGATCCAGCATACAACTTGACAAGATTGGATGTGGTTAATATTGTTTGACTGTTGATCCCTTGAATCATACTTGAAATGTATGATAAAAATGGAATTGTCATTAGTTTGGACTCTTTAAACTTTGGAAATGAACGTTTTTTCTTTATTGGAGCATCATCAGAAGAATCATCTTCTGCTTGTGCTTCAGTCTTTACCACTGGGTGACCTGTACTATGTGAAAGCACTGAATCAAAAACCATTCGGGTCAAATTAATTTGGAAAAAATAAGGTAAGAACCCGTTAACACCCTTATGGAACACATCATATGTGATTGACTGGGTTTCTATATTATCTTGGGTTAAATAAACGTCTGAATATTTAAGCAAGAATAATGAATAATCTTTGAATTCATCCCATCTCTCAACAAATTGAGCAAATTGTTTGGATATTGTATCTTGGTTTTGTCTGCCAATGGAGTTTACTATCAAACACAACGTCATTATGTTTTGCAACAATTTCCCATTCACCAGTAACAGTTGCAAGTCTGTATTATCGTAATTTTTCACAACTTCTAGTTTTGACCAATTGATCTTTTTTGCTTTTAATTCGAGATTATCATCTTCCTCAAAGGCAATTATTAAACTTGCTTTGATCTTATGGTGGGCATCAACAATTGCCTTCTGTTTCTCATCGTTATCCACCTCTTTCTTCGGGTTCCTATCTGATAAAGCTATGAATAAAAGGTTCAAAAAATCGTAATCACTACTAAAGATCTTCTTGTAACGTCCACTGAAAAATATTAATGCAATAATCAATTCATTAAACTGTAATGACTCTTGCTCATCCTCTCTTGGTATATCGTTTATGAAAGGGAATCTGCCAATGGCTTTCATCACTTGATACAATGTCTCTGTTGTGCTAGTTAGGGACACATTTTCACTATCTGGGAATTTAAATAGTTTTGCAACATCCGTTGAAGTAATTGAAGTTTTCCCTTTAAAATCTTGTTTAAGAAATGCCAATTCAATGGGTTTTAATAGCGGTAAACATCGATGATAAAATAATGTTTGTAATTCGTTTTTGGTGAAATTGGCCACAATCTCTCCTTTCTCTTGGCCGTCGGTAGTTGAAGCTGATTGACCCATTCTGGGAATTCTAGTAATAATAATAGAATAGTTATCTGAAGAGTAACTGAATTGTCTAAAGGAATAATGATTGAAAAAAAAATAAAAAGAACTACACAAAAAAGGGTTTTTTATATATGGAGAGAGAACAAGAAAAGTTTGGAAGCAAGTTGGTTCCCCCCAACACGACATCACCAGAAGGTGAATACTCACGACATTCTACAACTCTTAAAAAATTAAAAAAAAAGACAAGCATATCAATACTATATGTAATATATATATATTATTCTATCTAACGGAATAAACCATTAAGAAATTCCTTTGCTCTAGTTTCTAAATCAAACAATGCTTTCCTGAATTCGCCCGAAAATCCTTCGGCATTCATGATTTCCTCTTCTTCAGGGTCTTGTTGAGTGATTTCATCATTCAGGTTAGTGTTGTATCTAATTTCCATTGCATGTTGTTTCAATAATGCCTTAGTGAAAGATACTATAACCAAAGTAAAATAAAACCTAACGACAGTGACAATAATAGTTGTACTAATGGTGATTGTCAATTCCCTTGCTGGTGATGCTGATTGATCTGTTGCACCAACACTTTGATCTTCTCCGTTTATTTCACCTTCTTCCAGAGTGAACCAGAAATAAATGAAGTATAAAGTGAACAAACAACCAATCAAGGTGTCCACTACATAAACAAGTGTGGCTAGGGAGATCTTACGCAAATTTTTCGGCTTAACTTTCAAGTTGATCAATGCTGAAGCATAAATTGGTAATGCTATTAGTGACAACAGATTGTATAACCATTGCCAGAAGTTAATTGGATGTCCAGTAAACAAAGACAAGATACCATAAAGTCCACTTGCTTTGTTCAATATGGTTACACCTAGTATAACTTCAACACCAATGAATAATGGTATTACACCAAGGAATTTCTATCAAAATGTTAGAATACTTCTGAGATCTGAATGTTGAAATATAACAATCCGTGATACATACAATTGGTAATAAGTGATTGATAAATGTTGGAAGAGCCATTGAAGTAGATTGCTATTGCAAGAATGACAATGATTTAAGGTTGTAAAAAATTACAAGTGGGCAATTTTCTCTAGTTTTTTTTTTTCGTTTGTTTACTGTCGGTGATGATGCACTACAAGTACAACTACTAAAGAACAATACAAAAAAAAAAAATTTTGGCAACCTCATCACAGTTCATACTATAAATTAATTAAGAAAAGATCAAACAAATGCTGTCAGTTGATATTTCTGAACAGATAGAAAACGTTCATTTAGAT
Source organism: Candida neerlandica (assembly GCA_030557875.1). Classification (NCBI taxonomy): domain Eukaryota; kingdom Fungi; phylum Ascomycota; class Pichiomycetes; order Serinales; family Debaryomycetaceae; genus Candida; species Candida neerlandica. The sequence goes on from JANIWD010000033.1 coordinate 97,911, forward strand.
TCATCATCAGATTCAGATAGTGACGATGATTACACACAAACAACTTCAACTGTAAAGAATACAACACCAACCCCAAAGACTATTACAGAAAAGGAAGATATTGTCACCAAATATGCCGATAAGATCAAAACTGACCCCATAAAGAAAGGTCCTAAAGTGACAAAAGATAGAGCCAACAGAGCCACAGTTGAACAAGTATTGGACCCTCGTACACTCCGATTTTTGGCTAAAATTATTAACAAAGGAGTTATCTCAAGAATCAATGGATGTATTAGTACCGGTAAAGAAGCCAATGTTTACCATGGAACTAGTGATGATCCAGATAACAATAAGGAATATGCTGTCAAGATTTATAAAACTTCCATTTTGGTTTTCAAGGATCGTGAAAGATATGTTGATGGGGAATTCAGATTCAGAAATACTAAGAATCAAAGTAATCCCAGAAAAATGGTCAAGATCTGGGCCGAAAAGGAATTTCGTAACTTGAAAAGAATACACCAAAGTGGTATACCGTGTCCTGAACCTGTTGAATTAAGATCACATGTTTTGGCTATGGAATATTTGACCAAAGGTGATGGTCAACCATCACCGAAATTAAAGGATTATCCATTTAAAGATGTCGACGATATTGTCAATTATTATCATCAAATGTTATTCTACATGAGAAGGTTGTACCAAGATTGTCGATTGGTACATGCTGATTTAAGTGAATATAATTCTATTGTTCATAATGATAAGTTGTACATAATTGATGTGTCCCAGTCGGTTGAGCCAGAACATCCAATGGCATTGGACTTTTTGAGAATGGATATTAAGAATGTTAATGATTTCTTCACCAGAAAGAAGATCAATGTATATCCAGAACGTTTGATTTTCAAATATATTACGGGTGATAATCAAGCTTTGAATGTTAAAGATAATAGTGACGAAGAATTAGGAAAATACCTAGAAAAATTGCCATTGAAAATAGGTGATGAACAAGAAGTGCAGGATGAAATTTTCAGATCATTACATTTGGTAAGATCTTTAAATCACTTGGATGAAAGGGATTTTGAAAAATTCTCCGAAGGGAAAGTTGACACCATGAAAGAACTTGTTGCTTCGGGACAAACCAATCAAGATTCAGAAACTGGTCAATATATTGCCAATGATGAAGACTCCGAATTAGATGAAGATGATGACGATGATGAAAGTGATGAAGACGAAGATGACAGTGACGAGGATGATGATGAAGAAGAAGAAGATTACGAAGAAGATTCTGATCAAGAAGGAGGTGATGTCGATGGCAAACCAAAGAAAGAATGGGTTGAACGTGAACAAGGACCACTAAAAGGTAAGAGATATGAAGATAAGGACGACAAGAAGGCAAGAAAAGAAGCCGCAAAATTAGCCAAACAGGAAAAAAGAAAAACTAAGATGAAGAAACATATCAAGAAGAAGATTATCAATAAACGTAAAACTGGTAAATAGAGTAGTTTAAGTGTATTTATGGTATATTAATGCATTAAGTAGACACTGTAAATATGCACGAGTTGTGTACTGAGGATAATTCCGACTTCTTAATTTTTCAATGCTACGCGTTTGCGTTTGTGTTTGCTCTTTTTTTTTTCGTTCTCTTTTGGCCCTTTTTTTTTTCCTTTACGTGGAAGATCAAAAATTTTCAACACAACACACTGAGAATACTCGATTGGATTTTGATTCTCTTCCTTTCTTCTTTACACATATTAGATTGCTTCATACCAATTGATCAAGATGTTTAATTTATCTATAAATCAAATCATCGGTGCATTGTTAGTCTTTTTACAGTTTTCAAATGCCTTGCACTTTTACGTTAAAACTGGTGAAACTAAATGTTTCTATGAAGAATTGCCAGAGGACACCTTAGTGGTGGGTAAAATTGATGCCTATGAAAAGCAAGAAAATGGTAATGAATATTTCAAAAACCCAAGTTTAAAAGTTCAAATCACTGTCGAAGTATGTATACACTGGAAGAGAAATATCTTCTTTTTTGGTTTTTCATTTATGAATTATCTGTTACTAACAAATATATGGTAGGAAACATTCGACAACAATCATAAGGTTGCCAACCAAAAGTCTGCCCCAGATGGTGATTTCACCTTCACTTCATTGGATTCAGGGGAACATAAATTCTGTTTGACTCCAGTCTACACTGATAACACCCAAAACAAAATACATCGTATATTCTTTGATGTTGCTCAAGGATCAGCTAACGAATACGTCGATTCCAAATCCACCAAATTGGTTGATGATTTGACTGCCAGAGTTAACAAATTGTTCGAAAAATTGGACAAGATACATTGGGAACAAGAACATGTCAGAGAAAGAGAAGCTTATTTCAGAGATCAATCAGAATCCACTAATTCCAGAGTTGTTAAATGGTCTATTGTTCAATTGGTTGTTTTGGTAGGTACTTGTGTTTACCAATTACGTCACTTGAAGTCTTTCTTTGTCAAGCAAAAGATTGTCTAAGCTATATATCTTCTTGCAATACAGTCCAGTTTTATAAAGGTAGACTCAGAAGAAGTTTTCTCAATTACTAGCTTCACATAGGTCTGTAGGTTAAAGTGATAAAATATAAGGTAACATTTTAGTCCAGGGCAGGGCATTTCTATTTTGTGTATGTTTGTTCTTCTCTAGTTTTTGGGTGTATTGCCTTGCGAGATATGTATGCTTGAGAAACGTATTCAATAAATCTGGTGATACCAGTGATGGGGGGGACAGACAAAAAAGAAATTCGATTTTTCACCTACTTGATCTATGTTTTTTTTAAAAAAGAAGAAAAAAAAAGAATGAATATCAATAACTACAATCCTCCCCACCCATGACTCAACCTTCTACTGAAGAGCTTCTTGCTAAGATAGCTCAGTTGGAATCAGAAAACAAAAAACTCAAGGAAAATAATAGACGCAGAGATGATCTTCTCGATCAATCCAAGAATGTCAAAATCGATGACAACTTCTGCCTTGATGAATATAAACGTTATGGAAGACAAATGATTGTTCCACAATTTGGTTCATTACTGTCTCAGATCAAATTGAAAAACTCCAAGATATTAGTTGTTGGAGCAGGTGGGTTGGGATCACCTGCCTTGTTATATTTGTCAGCCGCAGGTGTGGGAACTATTGGTATTGTCGATGATGATGTAGTCGATACCAGTAACTTACACCGTCAAGTTATTCACAGCACCGATATGGTGGGAGAATACAAATGTATATCTGCTAAGAACTACATCAATAAGTTAAACCCTCATGTCCAAGTTGAAACTCATCCTGTGAGATTATCCAATGATAATGCGTTTGATATCATACTGAAATATGATTTGGTTTTGGATTGTACCGATCATCCAGCTGTTAGATATCTTATTAATGATACCTGTGTGATCTTGGGCAAAACAATAGTTAGTGGTTCCGGATTAAAAGCTGAAGGACAATTGACAGTATTGAATTTTGCAACCGTTGGGCCATGTTATAGATGTTTCCATCCTCAACCTCCTTCCCCATCTTCTGTTACATCATGTGCAGATGGTGGCGTTATCGGTCCGGCTATTGGAATTCTTGGTGTTTCTATGGCGGTTGAAACAATCAAGGTGTTGATTGGGTTTTATACCAAAGAGAATTTTGTGCCTTTCCTTTCAACTTATTCGGCATTTCCTCAACAAACCATTCGTGTTTTCAAAATGAGAAAAAGACAACCAACGTGTGCTGTTTGTGGAGACAATCCTACTATCACTAGAGCATTGATAGAAGATAGAACTATGAATTATGCTGCTTTTTGTGGAAGACCTGGATTTGCTCCGATCGATAGTACATTGAGAGTAACACCAAAAGAGTATAAGGATGTTGTTGATCTGGGAAAGAAACATTTATTGATTGATGTTAGACCAAGTGAACAATTTGAAATCACGAAATTGCCAAACTCGGTAAATATAGAATGGGATCCAATCATGAGAAAGGCAGATACTTTAGAAGAGATTTTGCCAGAAGGGTTTACAAAAGAAGACGATATTTTCGTAGTGTGCCGATTTGGTAATGATTCACAACTTGCCGTGAACAAACTTATAGAATTGAAGCATAACAACGCCAAAGATATCATTGGTGGATTGAACAAATGGGTTGATGATGTCGATCCTAGAATGCCAAAATATTATTAAAAAAAAAAAGGATAATGTACATATAGATATATAAAGGTTTTTTTATAAATACTCAGGATCTAGTCTCTCTATTAATAATACACCTCCAGAAACCCCTGCAGCAAATGCAGAACTTCCAGTTAGATTTTCGTTCCATGATAAAGCACTCACACAGCTATCAAACCTTGTAGCAGCTGGAGGCACCGGTGACTCCTGCTGTTCAACATACACATCTGAGGTTAATGATAACTTACCTTGAGGAGATGTAGCGAACTTCCATAATCTGAGAAACACATTCTTGGTAGCAGTACTTCTATTGGCCAAGAACTTTCTCATGTAATTTTGGATGGTGATGCTTCCATTTGCCCCACCAGTAAGAAGGAATGGATGGCCAAGCACTTCTGACACTTTACAAACAGTAAAGTAAAAATCTGTTTTATTCAAGCTCGTACCCGTATAATGATTATTTCTTGGTGTTGAAACTTGAATTTGATCCGGAAGATTCACAATAATCATGTTTTGCAACACGTAGTTAAAACCCGGTTGGACATGACTTCTTCCACCCAAAATAAATACATCCTGTAGGGAGTTGTTATAAATAAATGACAAGCTTCTATGAGCAGCTGTATAAACTAGACATAACTGGTTTCCGAAGTTATCAATGGTACACAATATATTTTGTATGGCGCTCCAACAAACAACTGACTTATAGTTGGGAACATTCAAATCATCATCATCATCTTTACTATTGTCACCACCATCACAGTTGAACGGAAGCATAAATTCCAAAATAGCCCCGTCTGTCGATCCCGCGAGAATCTTTTCTGTGCCAATGAAATCAAAACATGTAATCTTTTCTCCTTTTGATCCATTCTTTATTGTATAGAACAATGAAGATGAACTCACTTTACTATATTTTGGAAGTGAATCTGTTATTTTAAACACGTGAACATTACCATCGGTAAACACCCCCATTAAGACTCCCAATACACCTTCATCTGTGCTGATAGGAGCCCATTTAAGGTTATACCCTGCACCAAATGCACTTGTTTCCAACACATTTTCTAGCACTATTTCATTTGTTGTGAAATTATATCTCCAGATCTGGATTGCAGAAGCAGTTTTTGGATCAATAGATCTTTTGAACATACTAAATTCGGGATCAAGTGCGTTTGGTTCTCCTTTGGCGTTATTGTACACTGAAACAGCAAAATAACTCGTCTCACTGTCAGTATTTCGAGGTAACCATTGAATTGAAAGTATTTGACCTCCAGTGGCAATTGCAAAAGCATTTCTTTTTGTATGACTCTTTAAGCTAACTGGTGTGCCTGTTGCTAATGGGACATCTGTAGTACACCCATTTCCAGCAAGTTCTAACGAGATATCTCTTGAAAATTTCTCCTTGATATATTCTTCAGTCATCGTTTCTAGTTTCATATCATCCAAGTTCAATTGACTCTTTGTAATGGGGGTAAACGTTCTTTTTTGATCAGCTTGGTTCTTTAGAGCCTTCTCATTAACAAATGTAACTTGGTTCACCCAGGTTTCTCTCAACTTTAGAAGAAAGTTGTATTTATCGGAATTGTTACCATATAATGCTAGAACCTTTGATTTAAAACCTGCTTCCTTTGATGGCTTCCACATGTTGCTGTTGCGAGTGACTGGGTGTGTGATGGATGGAGGGTGCTTCTATTTGGTGATGTTGTGTGATTTTCAGCTTTTGTTTACAATCTGCGAAAATCTCCAAAAAAAAAAAAAAAATTAAGAACATTGTTTCCCAACTAAGCATTATCAGAATTAAACAATATCACGGAGCTACACTCTGGCACCAAATTAATTCCCCCGCCCCCTCCGCTCATTATATGAACTCCAGTTCTTTTATATCAGAAACGGATCAATCCATTACAGACAATGACATTGTCGCTGGGGACAAATCTAGCCAAGCTGGATCGATTTCCAAAGACAAACAAGATGTTGATGATCATAACAACCAAAATGACAAAGACACAAGTACAAACAAGAAAAAGAAAAAGCACCTACTAGATGACGATTTCTTCTCCTTATCTGGGAGTTTCGAACATAAGAAAAAGAAAAAACATAAACATAAACACAAACATGCCAAAGACAATGATAGAAATTCTACTGGGAACAAAGAAAATGAGAAAGGATTAGGAGATGAAATCATTCAAGACTTGACAATCAGTGTCACTGATGAAGAAATACCCGGAGACATAATTGAAATTGGCTCAAACGAGCCTATGGACTTGAAAATGAAACCTGAAAACGGTGGTAATGAAAAATCATTATCGATTACTCCACCTTTAGTTGATAAGGCTAAAATTAAAAGTGAAATTGCAACTAGAATAGATTCTCAATATGCTCGACAAAGTACTCCAGGGTTATTAGATTCGGATGAAGAAAGTGATCATGAACTAGAAGAGTTGTTAAAACTTACGGGAACCAAATCAGCATCGGTTCATGAACAATCCCCAGAGGTTTACAACTTTGATCAAGAAAATGAGAAAAAGAGGAAATACGTGATTAGAATAACGTCTAAATTACCAACCCCAGATAATCAAGCATTGCAAGTTGATTTTGGTGCGAAAGGACTCAAGACATTTGAAAAGATAATAAAAGCAGCAGTGGACTATTTCAAAGGGATGTTAGCTAATAAAATATCACCAGCGTACTTGTTTAGCTATGATCCACAACAGGTATGTATGGTTTGGGTAGAAGGTAGAACACTTGTCCGACCATTCTACACCCCTAGAACCCTACGTGTGCCTCCACCAGGTCAGTTCAACCCATTAATTGAAGATATTGAAAAAATGACACCCACATTGCTCCAGTTTTTCTTGATTCCTAAAGAATACAGTGAAACATTTACAAACATATACCCCGAATTTAAATCTAGTAATCAAGTTAGTATTGTTCCCGAGCCAATTGAGGTCCCAGACGAAAATTCCTCAAGTAGTGATGACGAAGAAGAAGAAGGTCAAGATACAGATGCAGATGAAGAGATCAGACCACTATCAGGATCTGAAATAGTGCCAGGTTCGTCAGCGGATCAGCCATTAGAACTAGACGAAGATGAAGGGGGCTTTTTTGTTATTGGACTCAAAGGTAAAGATAATAAACGTATAGAAGTCAAAGTATCTTCTGAAACCAAATTAAGGAATTTGCTCACGTTTTATTTGAAGCTGAAAGGATTAAGTGAGGATACTGTGGACATTTCTAATGCTAAATTTATATTTGATGATGAAGAATTGAATTTGGATGAAACTGTCGGTGATACTGAATTAGAAGAAGACTACGAAATTCAAGTGAAACTTTAAATAAACTTTTGTAAATATATTTTGTAATATTATATTGGACATTCATAGGATTGTAAATGATGATTTATGTTATATGTGATTTCAAAAAAAAAAAAGAACAGTTAGTCTTGATATTCCTTGTCATATACTAGAGGACATGCATTTCGAAACCGTTAAAGAGCTGTAAGAGAAAAGGAAATGCTGGGCAAAAATCCTACGAACAATTCAAGAGCATCCCAGGTCATACGTAGAATAACCGTTTTTCTTGTGAGGTATGTATAATTTGTATATCCCAATGGAACCTAATTTCAAGAGTTTGAGTACAGATTCATAAATGTTTCGATTCGCAATCAAAAAAAAAAAAACTGGTAGCGTTGACAGTAGGAACAATGTGTATATAAAATTATACCTTTCCTTCCCATGTATTGCCGTAATTTACATGATATATCAACCCTTGTAAATGCTCACCTTATTGCTTATTGGTCTATTTTGCATAGGTTTTGGTTGGTCCAGAGTTGTTCTCGTAGAGTATGTCCAAGTACTCGTGTACCCTCCTAGTCTGACTTCCTCAGTTAACTATTATGGAGACAATGAAATCTATAACTACACTGGTCCTTACTATTTGAATACAACATTCTCTGAGTTGATGCTTGAAGAACACAATATCCTACGAGCTGATCATGGTTCCCAGCCACTAAAGTGGAGTTCTGAGCTATTTAATTTTGCGGCTGGGTTTGCCCAAAGCTACAACTGTTCTGGGATATTACAGCACTCCGGTTACAAATATGGCGAAAACTTGGCATTCGGATACTCACCAACTGGGGCAATGAAAGCCTGGTATGAAGAAGGTGAAACATATATTTATGGTAGTGAGGATACGTACAATCATTTCACAGCATTGGTTTGGAATAATACCAACAGTGTTGCTTGTGCTTACAACGAATGCCAGAACGGCTTATACATAGTCTGCTCATACAACCCTCCCGGAAATGTCATAGGACAGTCATCTGAAAACGTGTTCCCACCGGTATCCTCAAAGATGGTCACATAAGATCCTTTCATCCAAGTCTGTATAGTTTTGGAAATACGAACTAAATAAATCTGTTAATCTAACAATGTCAAAAGTACCTCCTGTTTCTCTTATTGAGTGCATAGACAATTGTGGGTTTCCCAAGTCCAATGTTCTAATACCCAACTTGGCTGCCAAAATTGGACCAATTGTAGAACCACATGGAGAGTCGTTTCTAACAACAAACAACTGTAATGGAACATGTGCCAAATCTGCTACTTTCTTGAGCAACACAATACCTGGCGAGTTGGTAGCATATCTCTGATTAGCATTGATCTTGATCACAGGTCCCAAGTTCAATTGTGGACGATTTTGGGACTCATACTTTTCACCATAATTTGGGTGCACCCCATGTGCCATGTCAGAAGATAACAAGAAAGACTTGGACATTGTTTCATAAAAGTAGTTATGAGAACTTCCACTATTACTATCGAAATCAACTTTGGTCAAACGCAGGATAATATCCGGTAAAAATGATGAGTCTGCACCTTGTGCAGAAACACTTCCGATTTCTTCGTGATCAAAAAGGGAGATCAACGAGATACCACTGTTCTTTTGTAAGTCTTCTGTTGATTCAATAATAGCACGGGTAGCTGTGAAACATGAAGTCAAATTGTCCAATCTTGGAGAAAAGATAAATTCGTCATTCAATCCACCAATGGTTGACTTTTGGTGGTCAAACAAAATCAATTCAAAATCTTCAATTTGTTGCGAGGTGACACCCAACTCCTTTGCAATTAATTCAATCAACGATTGACTATGACGAGTGACAACATTTTGCACAGACTCAAATTCCTCTTCGGTCAACTTCAATGCTGGATCATCAGCACATGATTTTTTTGCCGATTCATTTTTGTCAAGCAGCACTTGTCCAGCAATAGGGACCAACTTGGTTTCTCTGTTGAATTCAAACTTGGTGTTTACTTCACGATCCAAATGAATGGCCAAAGTTGGGATTCTCAATAAAGGTTTGTCGATTTTCAATAACTTTGGGAAAAATCTATCGCCTTCTTTAACATACACTCGTCCGGCAATTGACAAGTCTCTGTCAAACCATGAATGGGCAATCAATCCACCATATTGTTCAACACCTACTTGGATGAACCCTTCGGCAGTTTTCTTGGAAATTGGTTTGATTCTGAGACATGGTGAATCTGTATGAGCCCCAACAATTGCAATACCGTTACCGTTTTTGAATTGACCACCTACTGTAAAGGCAATCAAAGAGGAAGCATTTCTTGTCACGTAGTATTTTCCACCCCTTTGCAAGGTGTGTTTTTGGTCCCAATTGTTTCTTTCGACAAGTTCTTCAAACCCCGCTTTATTGAGCAACGATTTTACAGAGTCAACTGCGTGGTATGGTGTTGGAGATGCATTGACAAAGTCAACAAAGTCTTGAGCGTAATTTAATGCACGTTGGTTGTCACTGGATGGAGTTGCCATTGTCTAATGTGGAGAGAACAAAAGTTGATAGATAAAGTGACAGAAGAAGAGAAGGAGGGAAATATATATATATTCCAGTTTTTCGCGTGCGACCAAACGGCACGAAAAAGATTTTGGGCTCGTATCACCTGGTAAGTGGGTCGAGGAATAAAAAGAACTAAAATATATTTACAACCAAAGAGCTGTCCGAACTAATGAAACTAGTACATCATATCCTGTTGTTTTGTGCTTCCCTGGTAGTGTATTCTTTAGGTCGATAGGTGACATATCTTCAAAACTTGCATAGTTGGTAATGAATCTGGAAACGGAAAAAGAATCATTTAAATACCGAACCTTTGATTACATCAGGTCATGGTTCTCCAACCCTTAACTTTATTTACATATATGGTTCATCGATGCCGAAATATTTGTAATAACTCATTGTTCAGTCTCTTTGCAATCTCCATTTCCAGTTCTATTATTATTATTATTCTCTTGGTGTTGCAGACGCGCGGTAGATCTTCAAGGAAGATTCGAAGAAAAAAAAAATCAACTCTTTCAGTACAGCCTACTTTCTTAGTTCCTTAACCAATAGGCAATGAAATTCTTTTTCCTACTAGCATTCTTCATTTCGTTAACCACTTGTCAAATTACTCCGGTATTAGTGGCATCACATAAATTAGTCCGTGGTTTAAAACAAGAACTCAATCCAAACAATTTGGCCGTTCACAATGTCACGTCTGTGACTAACATGCTCAAGAAATTAGTCACTGATTGTTCATCGGATGCTTATTTAGTTATTAATCTACCTGGGTTAACATATCAAGACTTGACTAGTTCAAATAAGGACAAATGGCCCTTCTTGAGAAAGTACTTATACATGGCATCGTCACTTATTGGATTGCCTAGGGTACAAGATACCTTGGATTTGGATTATCTTGAACAATATATCATCAACACTTGTGAAGCCGAGACCATAAACGTGGCTGAAAGTCATGAAGAAGTTGCGGACTACTATGATGTTAGAACCAGGGTCATCAGACTCGATTTGACTCCATTATCCGAAGAAGACCAGGACTTGAGAGATAGTCAAATATATGACTGTGATCAATTGATCAGAAAGATTATTAGAAAATTACCATCTCCTCATTATTCAATCATATTCACTAGTTTGAAGCCAGGAATTATTCATCCCGTGCCAAAATTCATTATGGAAGAGAACCCAGATTCATTTGACATTTTCAGTGATATTTTAAATGACCCAACACATAATCAAGAAGTTGAAAAAAATGACAGATTTCATAAAGTGGAACCAGACTTGAATCCAATTAGACATAGTAATGACAAATACATCCGAAACAAAAAGAAAGATGAAATTCATTTATTTGACTACGAGTTGTGGGCTAAAAATGAAAAATTGATCACAACTATTTTTGTCATGATTGTAAGTATATTCATGATGAAAATTATTGAAACTTTACGTGGGTTGAGAAACAAGATTTCGGAGTATAATGAAAATAAGAATAAGAAAGGGATTATTGTTAACGATAAAAAGAAGGATTAAGATTGACTAAATAAATATATCAGGATTTATAATTGTATATGTATATATACATATGTATTCTTCTATAAACGATGTCTTCTGGTATATTGTTCTTTGATGACACAGCATATGTGTATATATATGTATATATATTTATTAGCTTCCTAACGGTTGTAGTTTCGTTTATTTATTAATTTTTTATTTCAATTTATGTTATTTCGTTTCATTCATCTTCCTCATCCTCCTCCTGTTCTTCGTCATCCTCTTCATCTTCAAACAATACACTTGCATCAAAATACAACGAAGGATCCAAACTAGAGATATCTGCAGATTTTGCTTCTCCCTCTAGTAATAACTCACTCATAATCTTCCCCGTACCAGGAGCATTATTTATTCCCCAACATGAGTGTCCCGATGCAAGATATAAGTTGGCCACATTTGTTTCCCCAATTAAAGGTCCACTTGATGAAGGTACATCCAACACTGGCAAATAACAAGCTTGACGCTTTAGTATCTCTCCTTTTCTTAAATTCGGCGACACTTTTCCTACTTGACGGAAAAGCTCGTCACATTTAGATCTTACAACTTCGACATCATCTGTGGTCTCTGGAACTGCAACAGTGGAGTCACCTTCCCCACACACATACACTTCATCTTGTCGAGCGTAAATTTCTGGCGATATATATGAGTATGGTCCGGTTTTGAATTCAGTGAAAATTGCATATGGACTAACTGGTTGGTCTTTGAATGGTGCTATTGTAATTGAATGAGCTCGTAATCCAGAAATCGGACAATCAGGCAATATTTTTGACGTCCATGGACCAACAGTTAAAACAACTTGTTCGGCTTCAAGACTGATGGTTTCGCATTGGTTTTTATCTTCTTTGACTGAGCTCGGCTGATATTCAACACCTGTTGCTGAACCCGACTCCTCTGAATATGTAATTTGGTCAACTTTACCCAAAATCAATTCCAAAGCCCCTTTGGAATCTTCAACGGCTTTTCTTAAAATAAAGTTTGTGAATTTATATGGGTGAACTTGGGCTGTGGTATCTGTACCACCTAAGGTCGAGCAATGCTCGATTAATGACGATGTAATCCAATTTAAATTCGGTGGTAAGCGGTTGTTCAATTTGTCTAATTGGATTGTAGAACTGGATCTAGTATTTCTAGCTGTCTTTTTTGGTGGTCTATCTGTTATGGAAGAAGAAGAATCGCTATCATGAGCAGTTGCTTGTTTAAAACTTCCATCATGGAGATCGTCCTGCTCTTCACTATCATTTTCGTCGTCGTATTCATCATCTTCCTCATCGTGTCCATTCTTATTTTTATCCGCCAAGTGGGATATATCTCCCTCTAAAGAAACTGTGGTTAATCTTCTATAACCCCATTCCTTTTCACCATTGAATTCATTCGATAGTTGTTGGTGTAAGTCAAATGATAATGACACGATTTGTTCTGGGAATGCCCATAATGCTAATAGTCCTCCTGCTTTGCCACTGGCACCTCCTGCAACTCTTTTGCTTTCTATAAGAGTGATGTGGTATTTTTCAGGATCGAATTTTGGGTGGTGGACAAGGTAGTAAGCTGTACACACACCAATAATACCGGCCCCCACTATTATGATATGTTGCTTACCCTCGTGCTTTCCAGATGGCTTGGAATGGAATTTTAAATACTCAGGCATTATAAAATACAAATAGTGATGGTAGTATATTCAGGAGGGGTGGTACGTGAATGATGAAATTGATGACAGAAAAGGTTTCTTTGAGTAATTTTTTTTTTTCCTTCCTGTTTGAATTTCTCTTTTCGCTTTTTTCTGTCTTCTTTTTGTTATTTAATGAAAGATGAAGAAGAAGAAGCAGAAGAAGAAAAAAGTGTGAATTTTGGATTAAAGTTTCTTAAGCTACGCAAAGGAAAAAAAAAATCAAACAATAATGACAAATACTTGTTGTTCTTGTTGAGAATGCTGATATTGAAATTGTCGTGATAGTTGCAATGGCTTACGCTTTGTTGTAATTTTTGTAAAAGAAAAGAAACCAGCAACAGAAAAGTGAAGAAAATTTTCTTTTGCCTCTTTGTAGGGCGAAATATTTTCCTTAATTTAGTATGCGTAAAAGTTGTTTGATGTAGGTTGCTTTGTAATACGAAGTACTGTTGCCTCCAATTATCCTCCAGAAAAATCAGTTCACTTTTTTTTCTGCTTTTGTTCTACCGTTTTCAAGTTTAACCAAAGCACACAATCTAGTTCTGTTTCTGTTTTTGTTTTTTTAGTAATGGCAGTAGTGCAAAGCCTGTAGCAGCATATATGGGAAGACGAGTTGAGTTAATTCGGATAACCTGTTATGGGTGCATATACTTCTACGACGTTAAACTATCTAGGAAGTCAGTCGTACTATTGCAAAAAGAAAATAAAAAAAAAAAACACTTATCGTTGAATTGATGAATATTAACTAGTATTGGTCTAAGATTTCTTTGTCTTTGATCTTTTGTTATGAGTTCCTCTAGGTGTTGTCCCAGCTGGTGTTGATCTTAATTAGTTTTTTTTTTTTTGCAACACACACACACTCACTAACCACAAATAGTATTGTAGTGATCCAATTTGTTAATAAGATAAGATTCAATTAATGAGGAGCGTAAATTACCAATTGGTATCAACAGCTAAGTTTAAGTAAATTGGAGCGGGTAGAAATATGGGGTCCCTATCTTGATTATATGTTGTTTTCTGCAGGACTATAGATATTTAAACTATTCAGTGTTCCTGTTTTGTGCCCTCTAAATTTGTGAAACGAAATTTGCTGCTAGAAATGGTTCTGGCTGTTTCCTTTAAGCTCTTTAATTAGTCGAGTCTTCGGAAAATAATGAATTGACGACGGGTAAGACTATTAGAAACTGGTGATTCTGAAAGAAAAAGGGTTAGAGAAACTGAGAAATAGAGAAAGTACTTGGATGTGTGGTTGATGAGAGCGAGTAACAAAATGAACAAAAGAGAAGGCAAACATAAAAAAAAAAAAAAAATAAATGGCTTTAAACTTCTGCAAAAAACAGGTGATTTTTTTTTTCCTCTTCGGCAAGTCGCTATGTGCTATTACTTAAATTGATTTAATATCGAGGAGAAATGACACCCACACTCACACATTTACAAACTCCAGACTTCTGTCATAAAATGTGAAATTTCAACTCAAGAATCGTTTCACATTTATAATTACAAGTATCATTCAAGAAGAATTGTGTGTAAATGTTCCTTGTCCCCTCTTCAGCCCTCCGCCCCCCCCCCCCCCGAACATACCCCTTTAATGCAACCATTTTGATCAGTTCATATTATTAAGGTTTTGATTGTACTTGAGCTTTCCCAAGGCAACTTTTAAGTGGATATTTTTTTCTTCACTTATTATTCTTCTTCTTATTGTTGTTGTTCTTGTTCTACCCTTGAGGATATTTAAGGAATCTTGCATCTTCGGGTTTGTGAAGAAGATAAGAAAATTGTAGAATGAAAGAATATAATAATTATCCCGTCCAACAAACGATATTTAGATTATGATTTCAGAAGAGTTTTGAATAGCTTATAGATCACTAGTTCAAGTTAGAGGTGTTGTTGTTCTTTTCTTCCACCATATACTAGTACCTTTCGCCTGTCTATGCGACACCCCTCCCACCCATGCATTCGTTGCCAACTCCGTAACAAAATCCTAGTTGTGTGTAGACACTACCAGTACTCATCACTGTCAACTGTAACTCATACTAAATTGGTCGTGCACAAGAATGTATAACGCAAAAACTTGAATAGGGCTTATTGGTGATGGCGCTTTGTGAAGTTCTAACCAGTAAAGACAGTTAAGTAAACCAACACCTACATTACTAATACAGGATCACCAAAGAATGCATGAATAAAAACGTATGAGACTCTAGTAGATATTATTTTCCAAAAAGCAAATAGCTTCGGATAGTTCACCGATGAAAGCAAAATTTTAACCCGAAGATCTCAACAAGAAAGAAAAAAAAAAGAAACTTTGCAACCAGATCTGTGGTATGGAGAGTTTTCTTTGACAGCTATGTTCATTGATCTTGATCCACTGAATTCTTCCAACCCCCTGCGTTAGACTACGTTTTCTTCAAAGTACTTTGGAAAGCGATGGCTAGGGAAATGACAATGCGTAAGGAGAGTCCTGCAAAGAAAAGGCCAAAGTACTCGGATGCCTCGCGTTATATGGTTACTCCATTGGCAAACAACCAAACACAAAATCTGGAAGATTCCACCGCCAGAGAATATCAGGATTCTGGTATTAGGTTAAATTCTTCACCTCAAAAGAAATTCAGTCCTCAAGATAATGTAGAATCTAGCGAAGTTAGTGATTTTTTTCAACCACAAGCTAATGACTATATTACCCGTGAAGAACAAGTGCAAGAGAAGGAGGTGGAGATGGAGAATGTTGCAAGAAGTCAAAGAGCGGAATCAGTTTCGTTAAACAATAGTTTTGATAACATGTCGTATGTTGATCAATCAAGTTGGATTAGGCGCTCCTTTGATCTTAATTCTTACCCCTTATCTCATCCAGAGGTAGATCTACAAGATGATTCTTTTAGCAATCATCCTTCCGATGTCCCGAATGATTTGCTGTATGAGGAATGGGGAAAATTATTGTTTGATTCGGTGCAAGAAGAGATGAAATTATACCAATTACTTGCTGCTAGAAGATATAAATTGTTTCGCCAATTTGATATGTTAAATTCCATTGTCAATGACCATGCAGAAAGATTGCTAGAAAAAGAAGATAAGTTGTTTGAGAAAATGAATCAAATCAAAATGCAATTATCCGAAATTTTAGATTCAGATAAATAAATACACACATATAGCTATATAGTGGGTGGAGGGGGAGGCCGTAATCACTCCTAACCTTGTGAACACCATCCCATGTGAACAAAAAATTCATAAATCTTTGATGCCTTGTTGACGTCAATTTTTAATGCTTGTCTGGCGTCTTTCTTCTTCAACACACCATTATTCTTGACTGCTTCTTTCATTAATTGGTTTTTAATGGCCAAGTATGGTTTTGGTAATATCCTCAACGTGGCACACAATTGCTTCTCTTCCGCCGATAATAATTCAAAGTCAGCAGCATGGCTAATATCTAACGGAGCTCTGTTTGCTGTCGTCTTTGGTTTGAATTCCGGCTGTGGTGAAAACTTATTCCGATGTCCGATTCCATTCATGGAACTTCCATTGGACAATCCTGGAGTTTGGGAATGTCTGCCTGTCAAAGAACCATTGCCCATCCTTTGATAATGAGCTGCTCTTATAACCTTATCTTTTTCAAACTTGGCTCCATCGTCTAGTGTTGTAATTCCATTTCGCCTCCAAGTTTGCAACTGTTGTATCTTCATGCGACATTTTAATTCGGTTAACAAGTCACGACAAAATGAATCAAAATCCTGTGGCGTGAGGATTCTAATGTATGCATTTATCTTCTTCAACAAATCTTTCTCTTCTTTGGATTTTCTCTTATCGGCACTGATATTTTTTCGATACTCTAGTAAATTGTTCAAAATCATCACTCTTTTACGCTCTGCTCTAGTGGTTAATCTAGAATTATAAATATCTAGAATCGTCAATTTCAAATCGATATCGTTGGCCAGATCTTCAGGGTCAAAAATCATATCCTTGATAGGTACTTCTGCCTCATTTTCAGCTTCATGGTCAAATTCCAATCTACCAGGCATATACCCTTGGATTTCGTGACATAATGGAACCGAAGCAACTGGTTTACCCTTTGGTGGTGGCAATGGCATGTTCCTTCTCTTTTCCAATCTTTCTTTTCTTTCTTCTAGGAATTGTAGTGGCGAGACATCTGTAAAGTCTTTGTTCATTTCAGGTAACGGGTAGTCCTTACTTTCAAGATAGACCTTAAAGTAATGTTCAGCTACTTCTTCTTTCGATCTATTCCCGATGTGGTCAGAAATATCAGCCCAGTTTCCTAAACCAAATGTTTCACACCCTTGAATTAATAATAATTCTTCATCGGCACCCCATTTTCTATCAAATATCGGATATGTATTTTGCTCGATGATTTGATAATCATGCCATGGTTTATGATCTCCTGTGGTTAATCCAGCTGCAAAGCATGGGACACATAAATCATAATCAGTACATATTGCACATTGTATACGTATTCTATTGGTGCAATCTGAGCTGCAAACATCACAATGAAAAAGCTTAGTCCTAGAATCCATTATAGGAATTATTAATTTTTATTTTTTTTTTTGCAATTTTGAATGGAGGGTGGGGGACCTTGCAGCAATTAAAAATGTATGTGTGGAATCTTTAATACGTGTGTGTGAGGAAGAAAATGATAATAATACAAACAAAACAAAGAAAAAACAGAACGATTAGAAGGCAAGTGGTAACTCTCTTTCGATTTTGAATCTATCAAAATCTATCTCTGAATCAATCAAAATGAAGTAAAAATTGCTAATAATGTACAAATAATTAATAAATATATCCAATAAAAAGGATGAATAATTGAAGATGAAGGGGTGTTTTGGAGTGTAGTTTGTTGATTCGGACTAGTCTATTCAATTCCACCGACAGGATTTTTTTTTTTCTCTTATTTATCTAAGTTTGCTCGTTAAGTTTTTTTTTTTGTTTTTTTTTGGGTTTAATTTATTTTTCTGTCCTCGTGATCGGATGTGCATCTCCAGACAAGTTCATAGGTTAACAACCCTATAAATTACTTTTTGCACGTGTATTAATTACATGCAGTATCAACTGTGCGCAAACGAGATGAAAAAAATTTTAGAAAAATTGTTTGTTGTGAGACCTTTTTTTGCAAAGTATAGTCGCACACGTAACAATATTGTGTAGGCACACTCTGTCGGGGTTTTGGTACCAACGCGCACGCCCAATACTCTCACAGTTTCCTAGTATACTCAGAAAAAATCTATATTATCAATTTTGAAAAAATCTTCCTTTTTGAATATAATCACTATAGCATATTAATCAACAAAGATGGTATGTCAAGATAGAACACCAACAACAACTACCAATACATTTCCCTTATAGACAAATGAGACATAACAGATAAAATCGATAGATAAATAGAAGTTTTTTTTCAAACAAAATGGGATAGAACAATATACTACATCAACTACTTTTTATTGATCAGAAAAATTGACAGATATTGTCGACTAATAAATTGGATAAATCTACAAACTATTACAAGTAATCAATGATCAACCGATATAAGGAAATGAACTGGAAGATTTGGAATAATGAGCTTTTATTTGATTTGATACTAACCAATTATTTATTATTATAGGGTCGTGTTAGAACTAAGACTGTTAAGAGAGCCTCCAAGGTTTTGATTGAAAGATTTTACCCAAAATTGACTTTGGATTTCGAAACCAACAAAAGATTGACTTCTGAAATTGCTGTCATCCAATCTAAAAGATTAAGAAACAAGATTGCTGGTTACACCACCCACTTGATGAAGAGAATTCAAAAAGGTCCAGTCAGAGGTATTTCTTTCAAATTACAAGAAGAAGAAAGAGAAAGAAAAGATCAATACGTTCCAGAAGTTTCTGCTTTGGACTTGTCTCACACTAACGGTCAATTAGAAGTTGATGCTGAAACCGCTGACTTGGTCAAGACCTTGGGTTTCAAGATTCCTTTGCAAACCGTTTCTATCTCTGCTCAAAGAGGTCCAAGAAGATTTGCTAAAAGAAACTAAACTGGGATAAATGATAAATAAAATAATAATATTCTTATATTTGGGGTAATTTTAATGTAGTTCTAGTTATTTAATTTTTTTGCTTTGTATAGTCCTTTTTGCAATTACAACAAAAAATACATATATGTCACATACAGTTATATTAGAATTAAAAAGTGTAGCATTTAAGTTTATGTTTGGAATCAGTTATTTTAAGATGTGTATTTCTCATTTGAACTGCTTGAGTATTAGTTTGTGTGATTAATGTGTAGGTTGAAAAAAATGGCCCAAATATCTGAGTAACCTCATCTCTCTCAAACAGTAAGAAAAAAAAAATTACTTAGTGTGGGAACAACCCTTAACGAAAAACACATCAACAACAACAACGACAACAACAACAATTATCTATACCATTTGCCATGGCTGAGAAAGTTAGATACTATTTGGAACAGTCAGTTCCTGAATTGGAAGATCTTAAAGCCAAAGGATTATTTGATAAGAATGAAATCACCATGATTATGAGAAGACGTACCGACTTTGAACATAGAATCACTGGACGTGGTTGTAAACCAAGGGACTTTCTTAAATACAGTGAATTTGAATCAAATCTTGAGAAATTACGTAAGAAGAGATATAATAGGTTGAGTAAAGTTGGCTTAATCGATACCAAACCAAGTATAAGTGACTGGGCTGGGACTCGTCGTATCATGTTCATTTTAGATCGTTCAACTAGAAGATACCCAGGGCAAACTGAGTTATGGTCTCAATACTTGAAGTTTGCTAAACAAAATGGGGCTATTAAAGTTATATATAAAGTCTATTCCAAATTATTACAATTACAACCTAGAAATATTGATGCTTGGTTATCAGCTGCCAAATATGAGTTTGAAACAAATGCTAATGCAAAAGGTGCTAGAGTTTTATTCCAAAAAGGTTTAAGAATCAACCCTGAATCAATCACTTTGTGGTTAAACTACGCACAATTTGAATTAACATATATTTCCAAATTGTTGGCAAGGAGAAAAGTGTTGGGATTACTTACTGAAAAGCAACAAAGTCAAGCCATGGAATCTGAAGAATCAAAGAGGGTGGAAAAACTTAAGAATGACAATAGCAATAACGATGAGGAATTTGCCAACGATAAAATAGAATTACCAAGTTCAGAAGAAATAAAGGAAGAATTGAATCATTTGCCAGAAGCGGACATGAACATGTTGGGTAATCCAGAAACAAACCCTGCATTGAAGGGTGATGTTGTATTGACCATTTTCGATTTATGTATTCCGGCTATTCTTAGATCAATACCTAAATACTCCACTGTGATCAAGCCAGATGATAAAGCATTTGATATTGTTGGAAGTTTCTTGGATTTGATTGACAAGTTCGCTGACTTGAACAGAGAATACTTGTATTTGCATATATTAAATTTCCTTCAGAAAGAGTATCCTGATGATTTAAGAACTTCACTCATTGATATAACATTACCGATTAGAGGACTTTCAGCTTCCAGTGACAACTTGGCTTCTAGTTTACAATTGTCGGTGAATAAATTCATTGCTTATAAACGTAAATTGAAGGATGCTACACAAAGAGATAGTTTGACAAATATGTTTGTTAATCAACTAAACAATCAATTATACAATGACAATGAGCAACCATCAGCTAAGGTGGATGTTTTGTTAAAAGCAATCATCAAGAAATGTCGTACGATCTAATCTTGTTTGGATTCATTGTCTACTGGCATGTACTTGTGTTTTTTGATTTTGTTGCCAATCCATCTATAGGAAAATAGAACAACCACAATGGAAGTTAAGAATATAGTGAGTAGTATAGACGAATAGAACATCGGATAACTAATTGGAATAAATGACATTGGGAATTTGTAGAACCCATCTTGGTATGGTAAATTAGAACCTTCATTGGAATTTGCAGGAACTATTTGATCCAACCATCTAACCGCCAAGTTCAATGTGACATCATCCCCAATAACTGCTCTTGTGGTATTGGTACCGGATCCATAGGCGATAGCACTGATGAAAGTAAATTGATCTTCTTTGTTGTTGGAAGGTTTGGTGATGAGAACATTCATGGAACGGTCAATATCTATGTGAGATTCGGACAAAGTACCTCTGAAATTGAATGTGAATGGAATGTATGATCCCCCTTTCTCCATCAGGAATGATTCTGAAGATAATGGTAATCTGCAACTAAATGGAACATCTTCATGTAAATACATTTGAAATAAATGATATAACTCATCGGTGAATTCAATAGTACAATTCATATCCTCACTAACTCCATATTTCAAGCTCAAAGGCTTTCCAGTTTCTTTACATTTTGGAAATGGCCCATAGATAATTTTCTCCTTGTCATCGAATTTATGTTCACCATTGTCAATATTTCTCTGTATACAATCGATCTGGATATCTTGACCTTTGAAATATGGTTTGATATCAGATGGTATTTCTCCCTTGGAGTTTATAGGGTACCAATCGATAGCATGGGTAAGTGATAATGTAGATACAAATAAAAGCGTAGTAATCTTCATTGATGAGGTGGGGATCAAATTGTAAAAAGGGGACAGCACCAAAATAAATAATAGAGCAAAAAAAAATCCGGTGTGTTGAAAAAAAAGTGTTGTTTCTTTTCTTTTTTTTGTGTTGAAATGCAAAAAAAAAAAATTAGGGACCACCATTCTGTATCAGCCCTGGTGTAACATATCACGTCCAACATGAAAGTGCGAGTTGTTAATTGTTAATTGTGAATTGGCGTTTCACATTGGCGTGTGTATTTGAAAAAATTTCCTTCTAGTTTAATTTGAAAGGGTTCATTTGTCACATCACATTTACTACATGTTCGCCTAACTATCTTTATGAATCCTACGAAACGTCTTCTAACAAAAAAGATGATTGTAGTTGTTCGGTTCATCGAGAAATAATCTCCGTGAATGGTTTTTAATCACCATAATGAGGTTTCATTTGGATGTTTTTAGTCATGTAGAAATTCTGAATAAAAATGATGCAAAATTAGATTAAAAAAAAAAAAATTTCAAAATTCAAAAAAACTCAATACAACAACAACAAATCAGCATTTACATTAACTTTCAGACCATAGACACATGTTGTTTTGATGGTTGAATAACCACTACAGTACTGTCGACATCAATTACAGTAAAAAAAATAAGAATTCATCAAAAATTTAGGGAAGAAAAAATAAAGCCCAAAATGCTCCTGGAGGGGATTGAACCCACGACCGTCGCGTCTCAACGACTGTGCGATAAACATAGTTTACAATTCTATAAGCACGAAGCGCTAACCGCTGCGCCACAGGAGCCTCTGGATGTTGGGTTGAAATATTCGCCACATGATGAGTCTAAATGAAGTAAGTACTTTGTCTTTTCATTTAATAAAGGTGACACACAAATTGGTATTCCAGTAGCAAAATGCCCTTACCCGAGCATCTTTCAAGCACCGCCGTATATTGATGATTGATTAAAAAAAAGTCGCCAATTTGAACCACACCAGTTCTAATTTTGTTTAAAACATACGATAATTTCATTATATGAGGTTTGCCCAAGAAATCTTCTACGTGTACAATCTCTGCATCTCATTCAGAGTAGAAAATCAATTCAGGAAGGAACTGTTTGATTCTTTTTTTTTTCTTGGTGCTAATTAATCTATACATCTAATAACAAAGTTTACATTTGGAAAGCAATTTAGCAAAAAAACCTTCAGTTATTGGCTTTGGAAAGCATTTGACCTCACTTTCAAGGGAAAGAATACTAGGAGAAGAATGTCACCAAAAATATCAAGATCAGAGTTGCCTTGATGTCTTGTATTTTATTTGTTAGTTTGCAGGTTCCAAGAAGTAATCGTAGTCTTGCGGTCCTGGACAATTTGTTGGAAGATTTGAGATTGACCACGAATGACTAGAACCTTGATAATAAACTTTTCAGAATCTTGGAGTATTATTGCTATTTGTCAAAACGCCTTGTTTGGCAAGACTTCTTTCATAATATGCTGTGTGTTAATATGAGCCATTGAAGGTGGTTTCATTACAATTTTGGTGCTATGGTTGAGTTATTTCTTTACCAGTTCGGAATTCCCCGTAAGATTGTCCTGGTTCTTGACCACCATATTCTTGGTGAAAATAGGAACTTCGTTGTTGGAAATCAGTATATTGCAAATGAGAGGTTGGAGTTGAACAATAATTCTTGAAAGAATATTAGCTTTATTTACTGGTGTAGTCGGATCCTACCTAAGTTTATCATCATCAGTCTTAACGCGAAACTGGATGCATCGGTTGCAAATTCAAATTTAAAAAAAAAATTAACGACCAGGGAGAGGATTGAACTCTCGATCTTGAGATTAACAGTCTCACGCCTTAACCAGCTTGGCCACCCAGCCTGTCACGTGATTGTTAGTTGTTATAAACTATGTGTAGTAGTTTAGAAAAATAACAGTCGATTAATTCAAATATAAATTATATAAAGAGAATTGGACTTCTTTTATAATATTATCCCTGAAGTCATCAAGGCATTCATTCATGTGATTGATATCTTTTACTCCACTCTAAAGAGAAGAATGTGAACTACCAAATAGATGAAACAAAACAATAAATAACCAAAACAAGCAAGGAATACAGTAATTGTTTGGAAGATGCTGGGGATAAAGTTAGATGTAGGATCAAGATCTGTGTATGATATAAACTACTTATATGTGACAACTTTCATAGTTCAGTGGTTCAGTAGTAGCTATATGCATTTGACCTTATACTCTAAGTGAATCTATGTGTATCTAACCACCTCTAAAGAACAAGCCTTGAATCATTTCTCCTTGTTCCTTCATCTTTGGTGCTGCTTCTACAGTTTTCCTTCTATCCTTCGGTCATAGGATTCTAGTTCTGGACGGATTTCCACTGGTACGTGATATCGATCATCTTTTGGGTGTTTCTTCTTTTCTTGAACGTGTTGCATGTTCGGATCTACGGTGAGGCCGAGTATGGGCTTGCGATTCTC